>JACJUY010003181.1:21081-50010 GCA_014220935.1 Platorchestia sp. MABIK | reverse complement strand
GAAAGGACAAAAAATCCTGAGTCTTCGACCCCGAATGAAAAGAAAACAAAACGAGAAATGAAAAAATTGCTTTCGTAGCTTTGTTTACAATGTTTCAAGGATTCTAAAACTGTCTTTGGTTTTGGTCTAGCATAAAAACTCAATGAGTTCTATTCTTTTGAAATATCAATAAAAATGAACTAAAAACCCAATATGTCCAATTTTTTCAAAAACTAAGGCCTGAATCGAAAAAATTAAATGAAGATATTGTGTTCATTTTCAAAAATTACATGTAACAATAAAATTTCATAAGAATCAGACGACATATATAGAAGTTCACAATTTATATGAAAAAAAAAATGTTTATTCAATTCTTTTTTGGTACATTACAATTCACAGTGTGAAAATAAAGTCATGCACGGAGATCATCATAATGAAAATGACAACAGCATCAATTACACAAATTGTCCATTTTATTATAGTTCAGATAAAAATATATAATTGCCTTATAACTAACAATACTTATTTTCACATCCAAAAGAATTGAAGTAAGTAAATTTTTATGCTAGGAAAAAACAAAGACAGTTTTAGAATCCTTGGAACATTTCTAACAATAGCATGGTAGCAAACTTCCAAATTGTACAATTTTTTTTTATCAAGCTCAAAATCCAAAATTAGTGTATGTGCGAGTTAGAGATCAAATATCGCATTTAAAAAAATGAAAAGTTTCTTATGTAACATTTTTCTACCACACTTTTGTTACAAATGTTTCAATGTTTCTAAAACAGTCTTTGTCTTTGTTCTAGCATGAAAACTCAATGACTTCTATTCTTTTGAAATATCCATAAAAATGGACCAAAAAAAACAATTTTTTCGTTTTTTTAAAAAAAGGCCTAAATAGAAAAAGTTACGTGTAAAAAAGTTCACTTTCAACAAATACATATACTGGGCAAATTTCAAATGAATCGGATGAAAAAATTGAAATCTTGAAGTGACCCCCTTAATTAGCAGTTCCCTGCAGGAGACGCAGCCTAAATGTACGATAAATGGGCATGTATATACGATACCGGAACCCTATATCAGAATTAAACTGTTGCATGGCCCCGGTATCATATATACCTAAGTCGGGCAGTGGATAAATATTTTATGAACACCCAGCACATGCCTTAGCTGTACTCTACCTTCACAATCTCTGTACTCCATTTGTGCCCCGACTAGACCCTCTCCTCTGCTCCCAAGCTGTAATTAGCCCCCCCTTGCTGTACCTCAACTGTACCATAGCTATAGCCAGTTGAACCATAGCTGCACCTCAACTGTACCGCAGCTGTACCTAACTTTACCCTAGTGTAGCTAGCTGTACCATAGCTGTAGCCAGCTGTACCCTAGTTGTAGACAGCTGTACCATAGCTGTCGCCAGTTGTACCCTAGTTATAGCCAGCTGTACCATAGCTGTAAACAGCTGTACCATAGCTGTAGCCAGCTGTGCCCTAGTTGTAGCCAGCTGTACCATAGCTGTAAACAGCTGTACCATAGCTGTAACCAGCTGTACCATAGCTGTCACCAGCCGTACCATAGCTGTAAACAGCTGTGCCATAGCTTTTAACAGCTGTACCATAGCTGTAACCAGCTGTACCATAGCTGTCACCAGCCGTACCATAGCTGTAACCAGCTGTACCATAGCTGTAACCAGCTGTTCCCTAGCTGAACCAGCTGTACCCTAGCTGTAGCCAGCTGTACCATAGCTGTAAACAGCTGTACCTTAGCTGTAACCAGCTGTACCATAGCTGTCACCAGCCGTACCATAGCCTACCAGCTGTACCTTAGCTGTAGCCAGCTGTATCATAGCTGTAACCAGCTGTACCATAGTTTTAAACAGCTGTACCTTAGCTGTAACCAGCTGTACCATAGCTGTCGCCAGCTGTAACATAGCCTACCAGCTGTACCCTAGCTGCAGCCAGCTGTATCATAGCTGTAAACAGCTGTACCATAGCTGTAACCAGCTGTACCATAGCTGTCGCCAGCCGTACCATAGCCTACCAGCTGTACCCTAGCTGTAGCCAGCTGTATCATAGCTGTAAACAGCTGTACCATAGCTGTAACCAGCTGTACCAAAGCTGTCGCCAGCCGTACCATAGCTTACCAGCTGTACCATAGCTGTAGCCAGCTGCACCTTAGCTGTAGCCAGTTGTAACCTGGTTGTTATCAGCTGTAGCTTCGCAGTACCATAGCTGTACCTCAGCTGCACCAATGCTGCGTCCAGCCATTCTGTAGCAGTATCACATAATGGCACAAAGTTTTGCCAAGCTGTTTTTTAGTTGCGCCCCATCTGTGACTTAGATGTCAGTGACTTAGATGTACCTTAATTCAACCTTATGAAATGATGTTATCGACCTCATTAGATCGTTGAAAGAAGTATTTCACTGACAAATTCAACCAGTTTATAAGTGGTGCGAAGAATATCTTGGGCCTTGAATTCTAATTGCACACCGAAAAATAATTCCAAAGATTCGATAAAAACTATCGTACACGATGATGTATCTTATCTCGATGAAATAAATCACAGATGTATTAAATTATTACTTTGTTCGAAAAGGAAAATTTCACCGAAAAGTTAAATATTCTTCCACTGATCCCTCATCTTACCTTGCAGATATTAAACTCAAACCACTCTTTTCATCTTCCTCCAGAAATTCAAAAACATTCTTTTTAGATTGCTTAAGAAATAAAAACCACTCTTTTTCTCTTGCTCCTGAAACTAAAACCGCTCTTCTAGCTCTAGAAACTCAAACCAATCTTTTAATCTTGCTCCAGATACCGCGTCACGAGTATCCAATTATAAAACACCAAAAACCAATCATGCTGGAAAACTATATATCAATCACAGTTTTTGAATACAAAGCTCCTATAGTTTAGCCTAACCTTGCCTACACTATAAACAAATCCTTTTCTTTTGGCACATTCCGCAATTAATTTAAAATTGTAGGATTATCTCCGATTTTGTCAAGGAATGATAAAACTGGCATCAATAACTATAGCCCAATTTCTTCTTTGCAAATTTTAATGAGATTTTCTCAAAAATAGTAGTTAATAAAGCATAGTCTAACATAGAGCGTAATTCCTGGCTTTGAGTACTTTCGGCACGATCGTTAACCTCCGGATCTCATCTATGGTATTGACTGTAAAATCTCACCACCAAAAAATTCATAACTACCTATGTAGTTGCGCTCATCGAAATGAGCGGCGATATCGAGGTGGAGCGAACTCAAATAGGACAAATTTTTTAAAGGGAAAGCTAATGCCACGAGAACAACTAATGGCACGAGAACAACCAATGGCACGAGAACTACCAATGGCACGAGAACTACCAATGGCACGAGAACAACCAATGGCACGAGAACAACCAATGCCACGGGAACAACCAATGGCACGAGAACAACCAATGGCACGAGATTCCGGTAGCAAATAAATGTCATTGATAAAATGGGAAGACTGGTTCACCAAGGTATTAAAAAATCTATTTCTACTCTGCCTTGGTAGAAGAAGTGCAGTAAAAAACTAGCCTCTAAGAACAAACATTTTGCGGTACCATATTCAAGTCGTTCACTGCATGCATACCTGTAGGCGCTGAAACTTTACTATCTGTAGAGTTCAACCAAACGTTGTAGCACTTGTTCATCCAGGTATGATAGAATGCATGTACACATACTCCAGTCCATGCACAGTTTGTTCCCTACGCCGTAAAGTACACTTACACCATTTGAGAAAAATGGAAAGTCAAGTAATACGGGATAATACATTTAACGCTCGTCATATAAATAAAAGAAATTCACATCTCTAATTTAGTACACATGATAAACTTAAAATTTATTCTAACCTAGGACTAAATTTTCGATTTCATGTTGACCTGTGGTCGATCAGTCGAGAGTTACCCAGTTTATCACATTCCCTTTCAACCAATTAGAATTACCTTCTTCTCCCAGGTTCTTTATTTTAGCCTATCAGGATGTGTATTTTATGAGGTTGCATCTCCCATCAGTCAAGACTTAATTCATAAATCTGATACAGTGATGTCATTTTTCCCAGAAACAAAAATTGGGTCACTATTCCGCTGTCTTTGAGAATCTGTTGTAATTCGTTTGTCAATAAAGATATCAGGCTGAGAAAAGTCGCACCTATATCCACACTCTCAGATGTTCATCCCGCAATTCCTAAATTTGTTGGCACGAGATAGTCACTCACACTCACAAACTGTGAAGAATTTCAAGTAAAAGGATAATGTACTTGACTGCAACTAGAAATGAGTCTTAGTCTTCACTGCATCAAAAATCAGGGCTACAACTGGTGCAATGAATTTAAGATATGTCCTGCATTACAATAAATATGTTCAAATCAAGGCTTATGGAGAAAACAATGTTAACGTGACGTACATTATTTAACTACGTGTCGAGCATCGTGACGTCAGTGATGTCTGCAAACATCTTAACAAGAAACTGCGTAAAAGATAATATTGCGTGCTCTCGATCTCGTGTGCTTCATTCTTCATTATTTTTGGCCGTTTAGTGAAATAATTTGTTAATTTCTATAGAAAAAGCTGTCAGAGCACGGGAGTAGCACAAATTGGCACCAATAACGCATCGATTGGTAATTTTCTCACTTAGAGTCCACTTGGTATACTGGTTGATGCCCAGTCCACTAGGTACATCTGTTGATGTCCAGTTCACTTGGTACATCTGTTGATGTCCAGTTCACTTGGCACATCTGTTGATATCCAGTTCACTTAGTACATCTGTTGAAGCCCAGTTCACTTGGTGTATCTGTTTATGCCCAGTCCACTTAAAATATCTGTTGATGTCCACTTCACTTGGTATATCTGTTGATGTCCACTTCACTTGGTATATCTGTTGATACCCAGTTCACTTGGCACATCTCTTGATATCCAGTTCACTTGGTGTATCTGTTGATGTCCAGTCCACTTGATACATCTGTTAATATCCAAAACCACTTGATTTACTGTATCAGTTGTCGAGTATACCTGGTATATCAGTTGATATCGCGTTCTCTTGATATACAGCATAGAAGTCTAGTCCACTTGATTGAGTCTAGTCTCTTGGTATATCTGTTGATGGTCTGTCCTTGTATATCAGTAAGTTTCGCGTCTCCCAGATACATCTGTTCGTACAGAATTCACCTGTTTTATTTGATGACATCGAGTTTACCTGAAATATCATGTCAGATCAAGTCCACCGTGTATATAGTCGTGATCCTCTTCTCTGTCAGCATTTCGTTGTGAATTACGTGGATCGTCCACTGAGATGTTCAATTTAGGTTGCAATTTAATTCCTTCGTCGTGATATGTGGAGTACATCACTTTCATTTATTTTAATAATAAGGCGTGACTTNAATACAAGATATCGCTTTCTGTATTGAAATAGACCTACATTGACCTACGACCGGAGGAAATTGGGTTATGTTAACAATCCAAAGCTAATTATGACATGAGAACTCATCTTATAGAGAGAGATGTGAAGTCCCTCAGATGTCGAGATGGTGAATGCCAGGGGTGCCATTCTGGGATGACAGCCAGGCACGTAGGTGTAGCGGTAGACGCTTGACTGTTGATATTCTCAGTCACTAAAGCTGGCTTACGTTGATAAAAGTATTCCACATGTTGAAATCACTTCACGACGATAGTTCTTTGATATTATGTTTGTAATACCAGTGCAGGCACCCGAAGGGCGCGGCTAAAGAGATTGGAACTACACACCTCTTGCTTCTGTGGAGATGCCAGCCTCACTCCCCGCTTTCCCTCGGCTGCTGTTGAGCGTCACCAACCCTTGTGCGATCCCGAACGAACGATGTTTCATCGAAATATGAAATTCATTCTAACGTATATGGAAATATGCTTAATTGAATCAATAATCCCTATATGAGTTCCCATGATGAAATACCTACTAAAATATAAGAAATATTCCTATAAATAGAAGAATTACAGATTAAGGAAGACTTGAATCTTAGTAGCTGGCATCTCGGGCATTCGATGTAGAAAAGACGCCATAACGCGTTCGATGGCTGAATCGTGGAGGCTTTGTTCAGATGTCGGGCTTCTAGAAGATTCTTGGTAGAGTTTGCGTGCTTTTCATCTGTAGATAACTCGCGATGGAATATCTCTTCATATATGATGACCGACGCAGTTCTTCTTGGAGATTCGAAGTGAATACGAGGGCCAGTCGCAACATTCAATGTAATCCATAGCACAAAAAAAATTCTGGACGCTGGATATGATGAAATCATATCATATAATTTCACGTAAAGTGTTTTTGATAAATCTCACATCGCTTCAGCCTAGTACGTACATTTTGAACATCGAGTCTAAGTAGTACAGTAGATCATGCCAAGTTCACACGGTGTACAGTCACTCAATATCATCCTAAGTTGTAGGTGCTGAAAAAAAAGACAGCAGTGAACCGAAAAATGATGGTACGTAACAAAAAAAAATTAAAATCAATTTTAACAAAAGTAAGACCCACCTATGTTTTGGCTCGGACTTCACATAAGCGAAAGACAATCACAGCTTCTCATGTCGAGGTCAGCTAATACATGTGTCTATCTGTGTCAAGTCCACCGTGTTGACGAGCACAGCTCGGGAGGGAACGCGTAAATTTTGATCGGTGCCGACCTCGTCAGCGAGTGTGTGGGCCGCCGCAGCGCGAGACGAGATGAGTACAGGTCTAAAACCTAATCCAATTGTCAGGGATATGTTTCCTGCTAAGCTGTTTAACTATGAAGGTATAACTACAGCAGCATTTGTGAATAGAATTTTTAGAATAGAAATTTTATATGGAGTTTATTCAATACGCGTCTTCGTTTTATAACTTTATTTAATAAACGGTTTCGAATAGTTTGTATAATATAATGAGCTGAAACAAAAAAAGAACAGATGTTAAATTTACAAGCATAACAAATTCAACTCTGACGTATGGCACAAACACGGTCCCAATCAATAAAATCTCAAAACTATGTAGAACACAATGAATATTGTACCAGCCTCCACACCGTCCGGAAACAGAATGAACTTAGCCAGATACAGATTGCCAGCCTAAGTCAAACTCGATGATTCAAATTACGGAGAAAAACCCAAAAGCGGACGGCGCTTACACCAGCCCCTATATTTTGCATAAAATTTACCAGAGTACAATTTACTCTAAGATTATCGCAATTGCATCGCAGATACATCACAATTTCATTCGTATTCAGGTAGTTTTTCCCAAGATGTACTGAACTTATGAAGGTTATTAGTTTACCTACGAAACATCAAACCTCGAGTGCATAAACAGTTTCGAACGTTTCGAATGAAAGGAATATCAAGCGAAAATACAAATTTTCACGCCTGTGTAAGAGATCGGTACCAGGTCTTTTAATTCCGACTCTACCTAGCTTAATAGAGGAATCTTCATTTTTACAAAGTTTTATTTTTACACGTCTAACAGTTCTTCGAATCTTGAAAACCTATGTTAGTCTTTCAAGCAACCATTGATTGCGAGGAAGTGGGCTGTCTGCGACTAGAGCGAAATCGTTTTTAGCAGGGTGCGATCGAGCAGTGTGCGACCACTTTTGTCGCTCTTGTAGCAGGTTTACTTGCTCCTTCCTCCACCGCGTCTCAAACAAGTTGCTAAGGTACTGAATCTTAGTCGTCACCTTCTACGTAGGTAGCAATCTTCGTCGTCGACACCCGGAGGTAGCGTTGGCGAGGAATTTAGCAACAGGAGGTGGTTTGATGTGAGCGCTTCATAGTCCTCTGGATTATTGTGGGTGTAGTATTGAATTGGAGAAACCAGCGGATACTTCTTGATGAAGTCAGGTCTTCTGAACGACAACGATGAACAGGACAAGGATTTTGCCGTAACTCGGTGACTAATATCGGCAGAATTCCTTCCAGAAGGTACGGAATGCCAGTTGTCAATGTTGGTATAATTTCTTATGTAAGCTACTCTGTCACTGACAAATCTCTGAAATTGGTTTTCATTGAATTGTTTCACTGTGAATCCTAATTTATCTTCGTTTGTGTTCTGGTTCAAACCCAGAGTTTTTTCTGACTGTGTAGAATCAACTTTCAAAATTATTTTCTTCAAATTTGCAGACAGTTCCTCCGATGACGAATTCTGAAGCAAGTACTTCATATCCTCAGCCTTGAATGGTAAGCAAAATTCGTAGTTACCAGTTTCCAACTTTTTCTTGCTAGAACTTACTTTCTATGACCGATGTTTTTCTTCATACGACATCCCGGTGTCGAGTGAAGTATCTTCGTAATCTTTGTTGAACGAGTTTTCAATTTGTTCGTGCAAGTAGGGTTCCCGTTTTACAGTTCTCTTGTTGATAATTGATTTCACTTTTTCTCGATGAACAGGACCGTTAAGAGCCCAGCCGAGAGTGTGTAACGAAGCGTATGGTTCATCGGGTTCCCGGTCGACGATCTGTAGAGGCTTCATGACGGACGGTACGTTCATACCGAGAAGTAGACCAATTGGTTGAGCCGTGAAATTGAACGGGACACCCTTCAGGTATTCATACTCTTCAATGTCGTCGTTGGAAGGGATGTCTGCAGTTGAGAATGACCATGGAGCCTCACTTCTCGTGTATACGACTGGTAGGACAATGGCATTATTTCCGTCAATATCACTTATTACTAGATTGTTCATCACTTTAGTTTTAGTCTTCATATTAGTATTTTCTATGGTTGCTAACGTCACTTTAGTTTCAGCAGTTTTAATGCCAAGCTTATCAATTATATCTTCTGTTACCCAGCAGTCAGACGAGCAGTTTTCGATAGCAACGTTAACTAGAAGTTCTTCATTACCACCGAGCATTTTTATTCGTGCAGGAATCACAGGGTGAAAAATCTTACGTTCGCCAATACCAGCCCCAGCAGAGGTACGGGAGCGGATGCAGCAGGCCTTCGAGTCGTTCACTTCAACAGATAAGTTCTGAGTTTGATAGTTTGAACTATTTTCCTTATTATTCATGTGCAAAACAGTCGGGTGTCTGCCTTTACAATGTTCACACTGTAACCTATTTCTGCAGTTTTTCGACAAATGATTTCTTTTCAGACATCCGAAGCAAAGGCCTGTAGTTCTAACGAACGATGATTTTTCTTCTGCAGACAATTTTTCAAAAAAGTAATAGGAATTCAAGATGTGATTAGTTCGGTGACACTATTCACATTTAGGTAAAGTGTCTCTTTATCCATATTCATTACATGTAGAGTTGAATTTTGGCTCAGGCTGCTCACTGTCGCCAGTTTTAGATGCTAAAACTTTATTCGCGTTACTAACCTCAAATTTTCTTCCAACAGGCTGAGCGTCGTCGAGTTGGCCGTAGAGGGGCTGTTTCATCACGGCTACTTCTTCGCGTGTGAAGTCGACCACAACCTTGAATGTTACTATATTGAAATTCTTCTGCTCTTCATATGCCTTGCGTCTCCATCGTTCACGTAATTTATACGGTAGCTTCGACACAATTTTTTTTATTTACTGAGGTGTCTGCCACTGATTCGCCCATGTCATGTTTTCTAAATAATGATGGCAGTTTAATAAAAATAAAGAGTACTCTTCGAGATCATTTACGTTTTCAGACTTTATTGGAGGCCAACTGCTCAACTTGTCAATATATGCTGAAGAAATTTTGAATTCGTTTTCGCATTCTTCCATAAATATTTCTTTAGCTTTCCGAAATGATGTCGCAGGGTCGTAGTGGCAGCAGCTTTTAACTAATTTCTGCGCTTTTCCGCTTGTATATTGCTCAAGATACACAATTTTATCCGCGTCGTCATCGCATTTTGTTTCGATTACTCGTTCGAAATTAGTCATAAAGGATTTAAAATCTGTAATATCGTCTCCTGAGAACGTTTTTATTTCCTTTTTTAGTAGCAGTGTTCGTTCTTGTAAGCGGGCAAGTGTCAAGGATATGTCGTTTTGCCGACGTAGAATTGCAGCAAGATCAGAGTCACGATTTCTATCTTGGTCTAATCGTTTAGAAAATTCGTGTTGATCATCTTCAAATGCCAAGTTTCTTTGATCAAAAGGCTCCACAGATGCTTCGTTTACGCCTAGCTTTGATAATTCGTTTTCTAGGATCGTCATTTCTTGCTCTTCTTGTTCCTGTAAAATTTCATTTTGTCTCTGTTTCAATCTCATCATTTCTTCTTCTTGCTCCAGTTCTTCTTCAAACTTTCTTCTCTTCAGCTCAAGTTCTTCCTTTTGAACTACTTTTAATTTCTTGGTGGCTTCTTTACTAGCGCCAATCTTCGCTTTCATTTGTGCTAGTTGTATCTTTGCCGAAGTCGCAGAGCCTGAAGATCTACGCGATGTGCTACTTGCAGCTGTAGGATGTTGTTGCTTGATTGGATATATTAAATTTTCGACTTTGGTTCTAAATTTAGAAATGTCTTCACTATGAGACTCTAGCCAGATTTGAGAGTCTTCGTTCACACAGGCAGAGTAAAAATTTTCGATTCTAGTTAGGTACTCGGTATAAAGAGACTTAATGATGTTCAGATGCTCTGCTGGATTGGACAGCAAGAATTCGATTTCATTGCGTTTTTTCGTGACCGAGGCTAGTTTACCATATGGCAGGTTACTGGAAGACGCCATTGGGTTCTCACCAGTCGTGTCATTTGAAGATTTCGAAGCGCTGAGTTCAGGCATGCTAACGCCAGTTGCACCGGTTGGTTCGTCTTGCGATGGTTCAGTTTTCGGCGGCGTTCGTAACATCTTGTAATTTTCACGGTACACCACGCTATTGCTCACTCCTATTCGAAACTATATAACTGCCGCAGCATTTATGAATAGAATTTTTAGAATAGAAATTTTATATGGAGTTTATTCGATACGCGTCTTCGTTTTATAACTTTATTTAATAAACTGTTTCGAATAGTTTGTACAATATAAAGAGCTGAAACAAAAAAAGAACAGATGTTAAATTTACAAGCATAACAAATTCAAATCTGACGTAT
The DNA here is from genome assembly GCA_014220935.1 of Platorchestia sp. MABIK. NCBI lineage: Eukaryota > Metazoa > Arthropoda > Malacostraca > Amphipoda > Talitridae > Platorchestia > Platorchestia sp. MABIK. The sequence continues at coordinate 39,023 of JACJUY010003181.1, read as the reverse complement.
GGCACAAACACGGTCCCAATCAATAAAATATCAAAACTATGTAGAACACAATGAATATTGTACCAGCCTCCACACCGTCCGGAAACAGAATGAACTTAGCCAGATACAGATTGCCAGCCTAAGTCAAACTCGATGATTCAAATTACGGAGAAAAACCCAAAAGCGGACAGCGCTTACAGAAGGGAATAGCAACGAAGAACTTTGAAATCTTTTTAATGAAATGTTCCAAGCATCAGTTCATCATCAGTCATAATCAGTTAAACTCAATAAAAGGAATATATAGTGAAAATTTTCACTCCTCCCTTTACCAAGTTTTACTGATTATAAGATGAGGCTTTTATTGTTTCATTGAAATTATTTCAAAGTTCTTCTTTGCTATTACTCACATGACTAATATTATTGATGCTTAATTCAATTCAGCGAAGGAATTCAATAAACTTCGCGGTGTTGCAGGTACCATCCAAGGACTCATTCAATTCATTTGTTTAAAAATTTAGTTGATTGTGGACGAATATTAGCTTATTCTGAACATTTTTGAGGGTTACAAATGTGGTTGAGTATTCGAAATGTTGGAACAATTGATTCAAAATGAGATCGCGAGTAAACAGTTTAGGGAGATTTAGTGTGAAAATTTTGGTTATGATTTCATAATTTTTAGGTTGATTTTGAGTATATGTTTACTGGTTATTAGCTCTTTTGTTTGATGATTTAAAATATCGCAAAATATTATAAGTCAGTGGAAACAGTAGGTTAAATAGGGATAAAACTGGGGAAACCTTAAGCTAAAGACATGACTGATCGGCGAGCAAAGTTTGGGACACGTTCTGGTTTTCACTTCAAAACTAACCAATGGGCTCAAACAACTTAATAATACAGTATTCACAGTACGTTTTGTAATAGTTTCTATTACCTTCTCGTAACGCGTATCGAGCTAGAGGGGCGAACCCACCAAAAAATAATTTCGATGTAAATGCAAAAGTTTTGCAACTGAGCATTTAGCGGTATTTTGCCATGCTACACGTGGAAGTATTCGTATCGGCGATGCTCGCCCAGTGACCTGCGGTGTGTAAATGAAGATCGTTACGCCTGTCACACGCCGCTCTTACCACCGAGTCTGTTATAAACGGTGGGTTACTCCTATGGCATCAGTATTTCAACCGCGACTTCGTACAAATCTTAAAAGAAATGGTGAGTTCAATCATTTGTTATCAATATTTCAGTGCAACTCCGTACAAGGAACGGAAAAATAAGAATAAAAATTGGCATGAGTGGTATCTGAGACACTGGGACATCGCTTCACCATGCAAGACTGCACATATTCCACGAGGAGAAAAAGAGGGTAAAGTAAGTCCTATTAGGCTCATATCCGATATATTTGTCCCCTACATTAACGGTTTGCAATGTTAGTCGCCTTTATTTCAGTTTAAATTTAATTTAAATTTGGCGATTATTCGCCTCACAAAATTTAAGAAAGAAGATTTTCGCCATCATGCGCCTCCAAAAAAAAACTCAATATCATCTACTGGTTAGATTCTAGCATGGTAGCAATCTTTCACCGTTAAAGTGAAAGTTTCACCGTTTTGTAAATTCTTACAATGAAGAAATGCCCATTTCTGTTGAGTATTCCACTCGATTTCTAAGGAAATAAAACACTGCACAACCTCCAAAATATTTCAATCAGGAAGGCGTAGTTTGTATGACGAGGTGACGAGAACAGACACTCTTTTGGGGTTACCATTTACTTCGAGACAGCAGAAGGTTACTAGTACCTGTAGAGATTTTTCTATGGGTATATCAAACCAAAATTCCAGGAAAAATTACCGCATTTTTACATTCCATAAAAGGCTTTGCAACTTAACCCTCTACCGCCTAATTTTTCTACTCATATTGCCGGTATTATAACCACCGTTATTAGACGTGGCTCTAGCATCAGGTTGTCTCCAACATCACATTAGAGACGAACTGCAACTCGGCAGTGAACTTTAAAAAATACATTAGAACATCTACTTGACGAGAAATAAAATATACGAGCAGTTTTATTGAGTGTACCATGTGGGGAACGTGAGGCGGTAGAGGGTTAACGTCCATTTGCACGACTCCCATCATTGTCTACATTCCAGTTTTACAATTTAAGAAATGATGACCATTCAAAAGTAACAGAGAATATAGTTTACAAGTACATATTAAGGTACTAGCAACATTTGGTTGACAATTTTTTAACACAAATGCTTTATGTATCACTATTTCATTATTTCGTAATCAGTTCTGTAATAGATTTGTTTTAAGCTTTTGCTTTCATGTGAATTTATGTGAACACAAACAATATATAAATTGACATTTTATGCACCATTTATCTCGAAACATTTACCACTTTGCCTCGTTGAATTTGCAGGAACAACAAACTTATTACAACCATTCTGAGACAAATTGAGATAATTATAACACAAGTTCCTAAAATAAAGAACAAATAATTTTCCATGTAACTCAAATCACAAAATTGTCGCCAAATTACATTGAAAAACAAAGTAATCATTTAAAAATTTCAACAATCATTCAGGGTCTATAATAATATATATAAAGATTAAATGCACATGTACAGAACACATTAAATACTAGGAGTTACCGAAGATTTTATTTAATTAATGAACTATGGAAAAATCAAATGGTACTGACATAACAAGTTACGTCAGTGTTTATAATACTAGTAAATAATGTTAATAATCTGCCTAAAATTAGCGATGACAATTATATTTTCTAATTATAAATCGAAGGCCGTTTCAACAAAATTGTTTTTAATATTCCGTCGTACAAAATTAACGGTTAAATTTAATTAGGCTTTTCGCTGGTGTTGACATCACGCTATCACAATTCAATTTAAATGTAACTATTGAACGTCAACTAATTTCCTTAAAGGCAATTTCGTACAATTATTCGTTATGAGCAGTGCCTCATAAGCTCAACTAGAGAGTTGCACTACCACACGATACTTAATCACTAATAACCAATAACTATTCATTTAATTCAATTAATTTCTTCTATTAAATACATCTATTACCAGCCTCCAAAACCTTCACCCATTTCGTCATTAATTGTGCCCAAATTTACCTTCAACAATATTCCTTCGTTAATTGCCTTGATTAGGTATCTCTATGAATCATTTGCAATAATTAACTTTGACCATTTCTTCATTCATAACTTCAATTGAATAACTAATTATCTCTATGTATAACATTTATTGGTTAACTTCATGAATCAATTTCATTCATTACTTTCATTAGTTATGCCCGTCAACTACCGACATTAATTATTGCTATGAATTACCACAATACCTTTTCCTCTTCATTTCCTCATATTCGTTACCCTCATTTCGTCTACCTCCCTCGTGCAGAAAAATTTCCCAAAATCTTCACAGCCTGAATAATAACTCACTCATTGCTGTCGCTCAAACGAAACATTTTTCTACATGTTCATTTCATCAAGAAAAATCCTTCTCATACATCGTGCACATTCATCATCTGCTGCCATTCTCCACATTTTTATACACGATTGGGTGTGCATTTCTTGTTTATGCATGACATTTGTATGTATTATGTATACATCTAAGAATGATCATGTATAGACGAACATGTGCCTGAAATTTAACTAGAATACATCGTTATAATTTTGAAGTGGTTGTGGGTTATCACGACGAGATTTACCTAAACCATCATCATTAACTCTGACGGCTACAAACACATACATTAACATCATCATCTCATTTCCGACATCACCATCAACAGCAGCTTCTCCGTCATCTCATTCTACACCATCACCCTCATCCACACGATCACTGCTACAAACACCATCACTACGACCACTATCACCACATACACCACTACAGATCGGGAGTAAAAATTACATACGAAAAACGTCTGTTCGGAAGACTTGCTGACGACACTTCTTAGGAACTGTTCAACATCACTTGGATGAATTCTACACTAAGATAAACATTCTATTATACAAAAATTACTTGATATGAAACGATATTAAACGATATTTCACAATCATTTGTTTGATATGAAACGATATAGAACGATATTTCGTAATAGTTCATTCAATATGAAACGATATGAAGCGGTATTTTACAATAGTTCAAGTAATATGAAACGATTTGAAAAAGTACTCCACTATAATTGGTTTGACATGAAACTATATGAAACGGACTGGTACGCGATGAGACGGTGCAGTACGCCACGATGTCATATCACCAAGCACAACTGTGAATCTTGGCACACTTCGGGAAAATAAATGCAAGCTTAAAATAAAGGGCTATAGCTCGACGATTTTTCTTGAACGTTGAAAAAAGAAGGCAAACAAACCATTACTTCTCTCCCAAATGAAATCCACTACAAAACAATTGTTTCCTTTGAAAAAATGATATCCGATGTTCTTAAAAATAAGATCGGACAGGTGTCAGGATGCTCTATTGTCTTTGATATTTGACTCCATTCTATACAGGGAGTCCTCGAAAAATGTATCCACTGATTTTAAATTTTAATAATGTGTATCTATGATAAATTAGGATAGTTTAATTCGAATATTTTCATTCACCTTATTTCCCTTCTAAGTGTAGACAAATGAAAAATGAAAAAAACATTGAGTCATTGATTCTCATTTTTCGTAGGCACTCTGTATTGTAATTGACGAACAAGAAGAACACACCAGAGCGTCGTATCATAGATACCCAGTACAGCTAGCATTTAGGAGCCGTAAAACCAAACAACACATCCTCGAGATTACAAATCGTTACAGATGCTGTGAACTTCAAGGTGCGAAGAAAGAAACAAGTTCTAGCAATTCCCTTTTCTACCAGATGATCTTCTACAAATAAACATCCAATCTTTTCAAAATAAGACGTTTGGGCTACTAAGGAGACCCCGCTCTCGACACACACGCCGGACATCGTAAATAATTGAGCTCCTAGAGGCGGTGAACTTAACGCATGAGCCCCACATGAGTGACGAGGACAGCCACAGAGAGCGCGAATGTGACCGGCACCGAAGCAGCTCCCGTTGCTGCCCCTTGGGTGGACGGGGGCTGCTCTGCGTGGGGAGGCTCAATGGAGGAAGAAAGTCGGTCCCCGAAATCGTTCATGAACCGCATGGCCACCCCGTTAGTCCACCCGAACCCGAGCTGTACTTCGTACTCGCCGCCGTGACCGGGATTGCCGATGACGTTCACGTTGTACTGTGGAAATAAATGTACGATGTCACTTGTGAAATGGAATCTCAAACATTATGAAACATTGGCATCCACCATTGTGATATGGCCACTTAAACATTGTGAAACATTGGCATCCACCATTGTGATATGGCCACCTAAACACTGTGAAACATTGGCATCCACCATTGTGATATGGCCACTTAAACATTGTGAAACATTGGCATCCAACACTGTGATATGGCCACTTAAACATTGTGAAACATTGGCATCCAACACTGTGATATGGCCACTTAAACATTGTGAAACATTGGCATCCACCATTGTGAAATGGCCACTTAAACATTGTGAAACATTGGCATCCACCATTGTGATATGGCCACTTAAACATTGTGAAACATTGGCATCCACCATTGTGATATGGCTACTTAAACATTGTGAAACATTGGCATCCACCATTGTGAAATGGCCACTTAAACATTGTGAAACATTGGCATCCACCATTGTGAAATGGCCACTTAAACATTGTGAAACATTGGCATCCACCATTGTGAAATGGCCACTTAAACATTTTGAAACATTGGCATCCACCATTGTGATATGGCCACTTAAACATTGTGAAACATTGGCATCCACCATTGTGATATGGCCACTTAAACATAGTGAAACATTGGCATCCACCATTGTGATATGGCCACTTAAACATTGTGAAACATTGGCATCACACATTGTGAAATGGCCACTTAAACATTGTGAAACATGGGCATCCAACATTGTGAAATGGCCACTTAAACATTGTGAAACATTGGCATCCACCATTGTGAAATGGCATCTTAAACTGCTGTCCTATTTTCCAGCACCTCTGACTTTCTCCTCCAACTTCTATCTCGTTTCATAATCTTCTTTCTTAGCTTACTGTTTCTATGCACACGGGATCCTGTACGGGAACACACCTTGTAAGTAGATTCCGGATTCCCTTAACTCTATACTAAATAATGGCTTCTTATTTCCTCTCTTATGTCATGTACATGTAAACTGTCAAAAGTGTTTTCACTCCACAAAGAAAATACATCGTCAATGGAATTGTATTGTCTCTTATAATTGGAGTAAGATATATCATCAAATCTAGATTAAGCAACACTAGGGACACATTGCCCTCAATCATTTTTTTCGACTAGTGAAATGGGTATCACAATACTCATGTGTTTGTGTATCATTTGAGTGTATTTTACTTATTTTAAGATATTTTAAAAACCAATGATGTTTTGTACCATCTCTATTGGAAATAAACTTTTTTTCCTTTTTCTTTCTTTTTCTCTTCGAACATATTGTTGTGGTGAGGGAGACTTAAACTAATTTATATTCAATCAGTGACATTCCAAGCAATGGAAGGCTCAAATATAACCATTGTGTATATTCCCATTTAACCTTTTCACCGATCCATCAAGAATTTTGCCAGTCCAATGTAGGAGTTATACATGAACGGCTAAAATCACAGAAGCCAAGGCGAAATTCAAACTGACCTCGGACGGACTATAGCACAAAACCTCAGTTGATGAACCTATATTTCTGAGCAGTGCCTGGAAACCTTTGTTTAATTAACACCTCAGCACTGGATGGAAGGTTAAGATGAGTGGTTAGCAAGAAGCACGTGCAAGGTAACGACATGATAATGAATAATATATATCCCTAGTGCAAACCATTGATGTACTCCGAAATATAACCTTTCTCAAAACTCAAAATACAGTCAATCCTCGAGTTAAATTGACAATATCTCACACGAACTCGGGTGGATAAAAATTAAAGTCTCAATGATCCATAACTGGAATCAAGCGTTGAGTTTTCTGAACAATCCGGACTAATTTTATTCGGATGAAGTTCGTGTGAGAGGAGATCGCCCGTACAACTCAAGGATCGATAGTAGCACTACAACAGCTAACACACCGCATGTTTTTATCGTCTTAAACAAAATGGAGGAACCTCTGTTCTGGGAGACACTACGTATGACAAATGACCCCGACACTGTCCAGATCTTTACCTTCTCGAACATGGCCTTGGTGTCTTCGTAGCCCTTCCAATTGGAGCGCACCCATTTGCTGGCGAGCTGGTAGCTGATGGCGTCAGCGTCAGGGTGGAGGTCTTTGTTCTTCTGGAGCGCCATGACGACCAGGTGCTGGAGGGGCGCCCAGGCGTTGGGGTAGTCCCACTGCTGCCCCGTGTTCAGCTTCGAGGAGGGCACGCCTCTGCCAACGTCAGGGGTTCAATGAATGGCTTGAGCAGTTGTGGAATTACGTGGGTGTTGGTTTCGTTCCCTGCCCTCTAATAGATTCCCTGCTAATTACGTCATGATTGGCACTAAATAATCTTAAGCTTATTGTAAAAATAATTTATTTCCTTCTGATCACGCTAGCATAACTTGCAAAAGCACATGTCAGGGGAACTAATTTTCTATAAAATGATGAGGTGTTCAATAAAATTCATTCGCATTTTGCGTCATTTATAGCTATGCGCAAATGACTGTAGCACAGATACTCTCAGACTATATATTTCCGCTTGATTCAATCACTTCATTCAGCGGACAACTGTCTTGGCACTAAGAGCTCTTCCACCACTGTAATTCACATCTTCTTTCAGGTGAGAACTGAATTTTTTATATGAAGTACCTAGAAAACGCGAATTCAATACAAAATAATGACGTTATTCTCAATGTTGTTCTTCCTCTGCGTTTTTCGCCTTTTCTTGCAGGGAATATAATAGTCACGGTTGACCTCGGATTTCTGGGACGACTGTCGTTAAGTTGAAAGGAATTTAACAATTTCACAATTTATTCATGGTAAAATTAGGATGCGTTATGATATTAAAGGTTAGCTGAGGATGGATTAAGTTATTTTGGCGTAGGTAAGTTACGTTAGATAAGGATGGATTAAGTTATTTTTGCGTAGGTTATGGTAGGATAAGTTTAGATAGGTTAGTTAAGTTAGGATTAGGTATAAGGCAAATTTAGTTGAGTGCAAAAATAGGCATGAATGTTTTCACGGACTTAGCTAGCTAGAAATACATATTGAAAAGGTAGCGAGTGACAATCACAAATTAGCTATTTACAATTCAGATGAAATGACTTCCTCCTCAAAAGAAGCTTAGACATGATACCGTTGTAAATACTTTTCTATATATTGAGTATAAAAAATTGGATATTTTTGTCCGCTGCTTTTATAAATTGTTCTAGGGTTTTTTCCACTCGCACTCTATAGAAATAGATACCTGATCACAACGTAATTACTGCCAATTTCTGTTGATTAATCCTAATTTATTTGAATAATCATTAGAAAGTTACCATAGCACTCGGATGAATGGATCAGAAGGAAAAACTATGGGTGGTTGAATCTTTCATTTAAAACAGTTTTCACCGGTGAATGCCAACATAGAATTGAACTAAGGTAGTCATTTAAAACTGTGAGAGCACAGTAATATTGAAAATATCTTACGAAGAGACCCAGTTTGATAGGTGATAATTTTGATCATGGGTAATAATTTTAACGCAAAATAACTGCTTTGCTGCATTTCAAAATAAATACTTCCCATTACAGAATAATGAGTGTTTTAGAAAAATGAGAGTATTTCAGATAAATGACTGTTTCAGAAAAATTAGTATTTCAGAATAATGAATGTTTCAGAAAAATTAGTATTTCAGAATAATGAGTGTTTCACGCAAATGACCCAGAAAAAAGTGTTTCAGAAAAATGAAAGTCAGAAAAGTGTTTCAGAAAATGAATTTTTCAAAAAAATGGGTGTTTCAAAAAATGAGTGCTTCAGAAAAATGAGAGTCAGAAAAACGAAAGTAAGAAAAATGAAAATCAGAAAAATGAAAGTCCGAAAAATGAATGTCAGACGAATGAGAGTTTTGAAAAAATGAGAGTGTTTCAAAGAATCAGACAATGATGAAGCAAGATTAAATAACAGTGACATGACAACTCAGAGACCAGTATACAGCAAAACGTGTTGGACTATACAACAGAGCGCCTCATTGCGGTCGCGTTCTCTAAAGGCTAACCTTGTTGACAAGTTTCCAAAGTGTGTTGGTAAATCTTACTAACAATTTGCCCCTGCTTGAATGAGCGACTCCGACAATATATAAATATCTACAACCCTAGAATTTCGACCCATGAAAACGAAACGAAAGCTGGTGAATTCATGGAAATAACGTAAAACTTAAGATGCACTCTGAGTCTCTGACAATAAGCAGAAAAATTGACGTTCCCGTTCTAGACAACCGAGCAATCGCTGAATTTATTCTTAAGATGATGTACTTTTCGTCGTAGAAATTTTCTCATCGTAGGAGTGAAATTATCGTAGGAGTGAAAGTTTCCCACTACCTTAGAATAATATTTTACAGATGTACCTTAGATACCGTGGAGTTCCCCTCATGTCCAGAAGTTTTACAATAGTCGCCTTGATGATAACCCAAGAAGAGGGTTCAAAACTTGGTATATCTAGAAAATTCTTGGCTACCTATAGTTTTAACATCCATCTTCAAGATGGAGCCTTAACGTTCCATCTTCCCTGTTCATTTAACCATAATATTATTAAGGTTTAGAATCAGTGGATGCATGTTTCGTGGACACCCTGTACAGTGCTGCGGTCTGAAATAATTCTTCCTAGACGGGTAATGTTGAAATTTCAACAGAAAAAATATTGGACAGACGCTAAGGTGCCACTCAAACCGATTCCTCGGTAAACACCGCCCAGTTTACAAGCCGACGCTTTAGCCTCAACTAGTTCAGTACTTCTTATTTTTAAAACTTGCGCTTCCGCTTTTCGACCCTGCACAACTATACGGCGTCGTAATATACCAGGTATATTTTCAGCACACACCATTAAACAACATCAGGTACATTGTCATTACTCAATACTACACTGCACTACTCGCAAGTGCACTACCAATATGAAACACCGCGTTCATTACGAGTACACGCCACTACACAACACCTTGTATCATACATTACCATACACGCTGCAACACAACACCTTGTATCATACATTACCATACACGCTGCAACACAACACCTTGTATCATACATTACCATACACGCTGCAACACAACACCTTGTATCATACATTACCATACACGCCACTACACAACACCTTGTATCATACATTACCATACACGCTGCAACACAACACCTTGTATCATACATTACCACACACGCTGCAACACAACACCTTGTATCATACATTACCATACACGCTGCAACTCAACACCTTGTATCATACATTACCATACACGATACTACACAACACTAGGTACATTACCACTACACAATAACAGGTACATTACCAATTTATAACGCCAGGAACAGCTTTCCAATTCAACATCTGGGCGTCCAGCACACTCACCCCACACAGTCCAGCACACTCACCCCACACAGTCCAGCACACTCACCCCACACAGTCCAGCACACTCACCCCACACAGTACAGCACACTCACCCCATACAGTCCAGCACACTCACACCACACAGTCCAGCACACTCACCTCATACAGTCCAGCACACTCACCCCACATAGTCCAGCACGCCCTCGCGCTGTAGGTAAGCGATGACCTTCTGCACGACGGCCTCAGCTCTGTCAGCGCTGTAGCTCCCAGTGTACAGGGGGTGGACGTTGGACACATAGAAGTACCTGGAACAGTTCATAACCTCATTAGCATCAAATGTTCGCCCGCGTTTTTTCCCCTCTTCATTACTGATGTCTTTATCTGTGACAGTTTATTTCCTCATCGTTAGCTTCAAATGTTCGCCTGCGCATTCTTTGTATATCCTTCGTTACTGACGTCTGTAAGTCTCCGTGTGAGATTTTTCGTAAGTCGTTAATTTCTGCAGTCTCTTATTCATTCTTAGTCGAGGACACTCGTGATATAATTTTAAGTATATAGTGTATTTGCGGTTGCAGCTTTTAGACTTGACATTGTTTTCTTACTAATTAATTTGTTTTGTTTTCCCTATACCTATTTTATGATCGTTTGAACATAAACATAGTTCAGTGGTAAATCACAACTAATTTTAAAGACATAAAGGTCATAAAAATAGATAAACTTATTTAACATCAAAAAATCTGAGAATTATGAAACCTAAAGTCTTGTGAGTCAGCTGGCGAACGATTGGAGACTCATTGGGAGGAAATCAGCAAATATTCTTCGTTAGACTCGACTACATAGTAGTTTGATGAAAATTACAATGTGTATCTCATAAGTTAACTATTGGGTGAGACGAACATTTTATTAATGAACAACAAGAACGAATGATGAAGTAGAGAGAATACATGCGCACACCCCGAACACACAACCAGTACACTACACTCGCTAACGCACTTCGATTTTCATTTCTCGCTGTGCTCAACAAAACTTGAATACAATAAGCCCGAGCTTTTGACTGAATTTACTCTAACCGTCATCAAGAGACGAACGTGTGCTTTGAAAAACCTCGCATGGTATCCACCAGTCTTCAATATACAAATTAAATATTTTTTTCATGCTGCTCAAAATGAATAATATTTGTAAGTAGTGGGTGCTTCAGAAATAACTCCTACACTTAGAGACATGATTTATCGTATCCCCGGAGCAGGTAGAGTAGTGCAGTACACTCAGCTTTGTAAGGCACGTTTGGAAGCCTTGTAAGGCACAGAATACTTTGCCTTACTAAAGTGAAATTTTCAGTTCTAACTATGGCTTGGTCGGGTGAGCAATGCAGCTTTTTAGTGGAAGCTTATTCCCAAAATTGCGAATTTTTAACTAGGACGCAGAGGGCATTTCACACTCGGTTTGGTTTACATGTTCAGAAAAATGTTCCTGGCTTTATTATAAAACGATTTCCCTGTGGATTCAAAGATTAAAGTAGCATGATCTGTACTGAAGAGAAAACTATCCCGATGTCCATAGAATGTGAAAACCCCGAAACACATCTGCAGCTGGGGCTTCGAAACAGTCGTCTTCAGTATGGCCTCCATGCAAATGTGTGGTAAATTTTGCAAAATGACCTTCATTTATCCCCGCACAAAGTTATGACCAGATAAGAATGGTCTCTAATGAACTGAAGAAGACGAACGAAGTGCCATAATGAGATCCTCGCACGAGTACTTCTCTCCCCTGGACACTGAGTAGTGGCGAGCGCTGAAGCCCATTTCCAGGATTCGGATACCGTAAACAAACAATAATTTCCCCTGCTGGGTTACTAAAAACTTTCAAGGACTCTACGCACGACTTCTCAAAAGCCCAGAGATGACCGTTTGGAGTAATGTGTTATCTAACGAATTCATTGAACCACACTTATTTAGTGAGGTTGAAGACTTAGTTACAGTAAATTAAAAATCTATGCTACGAAAAGTTAGACAGCTATTTGTGAGCGAAAACTGAAAATTGTAGGAAACAACACCATTTAAAGGATTTCAGGTTCCAACAGGATAGATCCCGTCATCTGAGCGAAATTGTACAGAAGTTTCCGGATCGAGAGGCCTCTTTATGCGACATGGTTCCATGGCCACTTCGCTTGCCTGATTTAAGTCCATTTGACATTTTTCCTGTTCGCAGAGGTTCTTGCCCCATCTAGAGGAGGTTAACTATTTAACAATAATCAAAATGCAACAATGCTTATTCGTTCGTTGAATCTTATGATAGATTTCACAATTTTGTTCTAACGAGTCTAGAATATTTGGTGTGCTCGTTAGGGTTTTGTGTTAGTTCAGCAGATATATGGGCCAGCGAATTCATATATTAAATCCATCAAATGAAGTAATGATGTTATCGCATAATTCGTTGCATTAGCCATTGCGTATTACAATAGGGCGTGTTCGAATATAAGTGTCAAGAAAATTAAAATGCGTAGTGCTACCTACGAAATAAACGGAGTGAATACAGAGAAAACACCCAAAACGAATCCCCGAGAAAATGCAGCTCCAGCTTGTAATTCAGATGATTCGCAGACTCAATGTGAGCCTTATTAATTTTGAGCTCGCTATATCTGTAGAATTAAAGAGCTTCTCGTCCCAATTCTATTCCTCAGCACCTTTGATTGAATTTCAGCAGTGGAAAATAAACCCTGCGCAGGCGAAGTGACTTCTGGGTGCTACAATCTTACGCTGAAGTTTTGCATCTGAATGCTGCTCGACAGCAAATATTTTTGGGCCTCCATAGCTATCAAGAACTTTTCAGTCATTTTGAATTAAGTCTCAGCGATGAGGAACAAAGAAAGTCCTTTTTCTGTACTAAACGTCATTGACAAGCTCACTGGGCTAACATTAACTATCAGACAGTCTTCGCAGACATTGAATAGACTCATTTGGAAAAAATGGCAACTATGAAAATACAACCTCAAACGATTTCTCAGGATCGTGAACAAAAGCTTCGTCCCGTCACACACCACACAAGCAATCAACACTAAGCTGTCAACAAACAAACTACCCACACAAGCTGTCTAACCATACAAACACAAAAACGTCCCACACGCTATCCTCACCAAGCAAACTCAACACACGACACACACCTGCGGCGCTGCAGCGTGGTGATGTCGAAGTCATACCACACGCCGTCGTCGTCGTCCCAGAAGAGGTCGTTGAGGGCGCGCAGGAACTGCTGGTGCAGCGCCTCCAGCTCCGCCGCCTTCAGCTCGTTGCCGAGTTGGGCGTAGTAGCCGGCGAGAAGCTTGGCGTTGTAGCACATGAGGCTGTTCAGGTCCACGGGCGCCAGATCGGTCACCGCCAGGTCCATCAGGGTGCCTGCACAGGGACAAGAAAGGTTGAACTTCAGTTTTCTAATTATTACTGCATTTTACAATCGAAAATTGAGTGTGGCTCGCCTTGTGTTTCATTTCGTATTGTGTGTAGTTCCGTACTGGAAGAAGTGGATTGCCGTTTGATTGAGTGCGAAGATTTTCCGCGTACTCTCTCCAGGCCTGTTTGTTCGTTTTCTTGATTGTGATATGAGCAAATTGCTCGGACGAAGTAGAACCCTGATGAGGAATCGATCAGGAGATGTGTAACTCATTTTCTGTGCGTCTCGAAGAAGACGTTTGGAGAAATAGGAAATATATCTGAACTTGAACTTGAAGGTGAGGGCCGACAGCGTCGGGGCATTTGCAACAGCCTACAATTCCCTCGGCAATACTCACAACATTTCACGTAAGAATTCAGCGCCTGTGTACCAGGCTTGTCCAATAAACTACTCAGGATCCACCAAACCTTGTCACAAACTACCATTGGACGGCATCACTGGGATAACAAGTACGTCAAAAAACACCCGCAGGCATGTTGGGTCACTACAGTCCACTCTACATGACCACCTCATTCCAGTCCCTGTCTCTCACCCCGTGCACGTGCAAGAAAATTTTTCACAGCATCAATAATATTCAAATTACACTCCTGATCCAATCCAGCAAGACAGCTCATACCACAATCATCTCCAGCACATCTGGTGCACCATTCACTCTCTCTATACCGCTCAAATGCCATATTCATGAAAATCTCCCTCTCCTGCTCATATTTACTACATTCCAGTGCAAAATGTTCAATTATTTCCTTCACTCCCCTATCACACTGCCGACATAAGCTTTTATTATTCCCATTCCACCTCCACGTGCGTCTATTCCCACTCAACGCTTTACACCTCACAGAAAATAAGAGTTAGCTCCCAAAACTACCATCAAAGAACATCTCACGCTTAGGCACATACTTTCGCATTTACCATATTAGGGTAGGTTCTCGCGTTATTCTAACCGTCCACTTGTTTAATCCAAACTTTTGTTCGCCTATCAATCTCGTTTTTCCCCTTCTTGCAGTCCCAGTCTGGTCCTTCACCTTCAAAATTCATAAATAGCCAGTCATCCACAGGTCTCCCAATTCTAACACGAGTAATCTTTTGCTTGCTTATTTTCCTTGGAAACCCCCAACAAATTTTCTCCCATTCGCTTACACTCAGATTCAATTCAAAAGTTTGCCTTACCCCCCTACTACTCTGCATTCTCTCAATTCTCACCTTGTAATTCAACACAGCTTTCATCATTCGTTCTCGAAATAGGCTCCGCCCTAAGTCACCTCTAACAGCTTCTGCAGCTGTCCACTTTGGAGTACCAAATGCTAGGCGTCTTACCCTATTCTGAATCACATCCAGTTTTTCAAGATTACTTCCAGTCCAGTCTAAAGCATTCATATCATACATGACACTAGGTACAGCAACGTACTTCCAGATTCCTCTCACATATCCACACTTGTTTGATCTGTTCCTGGCCACACTACTGAATCGTTCATTCCTCTGCATAGCTTTTGTCACTTTCTCACCTTTAGCTCTATTTCATCCATCTTCACTCAACATACAACCTAGATATTTGTATTCTTTTGTTCTACTTATTCAGATTTCTATAATACTCCACAGCCTGTCTCTATCAGTCTCATCACTACTTATAACCATAACCTTACTTTTATCTGCATCAAAGTTCATCTTGAAATCCATTCACAATGTCAAGCATCCTATGTAGTTCATGCCCAGATTCGCTCACCACAACCACATCATCAGCATGCAACAAACAACTCATTCTCTCCTTTCCAACTTTCAGTCCTAAGCCACTCATTCTCAATCGAACCGCTAATTCTTCTGCTGTGTGCGGTGTATGTGCGTGTATTACTCAAAAACGTATACCAATATATTACCCCACGGTTCAGGTTGAGATTCGTGAAAGAATTTACAAGAGGTAGAGGTAGAACGTACATCATTTAAGGTTACTCAGGGTGTGCATGGGTAAGAGACTTGAAAACATTGAAAGGCAATTTTAGTATTTTATACAAAGAAAAAGTAAAACACTTATAGCACATCAGAAAATATACATGTATTCTGAACCTCAATGGGCGTAGGGATACATCGGACTCTAAAAATTATACGCCCAAATTACGAATCAAATATAAAATAGGCCTATCACACTTGAAATCTTCCCTTTGTAAAATGTTATCTTGGTGATGTACGAACATGTCACGCACAGCAGAGCAATTGGACACTCTTCTTTTCATTTTGGTATTGTGCATTCAAGCAAGATGCTATCGTGGGTATGCTTTATAGTGAACATATGGGCTCGTATGACTTTATTGAAACTGCACCCCTGAATAATAGGGTAGGCTTTTGTTGGAAAGTGGTCAATAGAAAAGATTTGCCGTGAAAGGAAAGTTAGTCATGAGAAGGTGGTTGGCCATGAAGAGGAGGCTGGCCATGAGAGTGTCACCTGGCACTTGACTTTCTTTCGTCAGGTGACTAAGCCTTACAAGCCAGTGACCACGGCAACTGTCATTAATGAGTTTTCTCGTTTGTTTCTTTAATTTCTCTCGTTTCTAGTGTCATCAGAAGTTTTTGAGTCTTTAAAGTTATTTCGAGTATAGTAGAGATGATATCCTATATATATTTATTGAACGATCATTAAAACTTGTTTAAAAGCAAATTAAGTGTAACATTGCTCGGGATAAGAAGCATCAATGTCAGCTAATTGGCTTCAGCGCAAGACTACACAATAATGGCAAACTTCGGAGCACGATCACACAAACTTTTTAACATTGACGACAAACTTAAGTTCACGGCAATTTTTAGCCTGCTCTGAAATTTGTGCGATGAAGAGACACAACCTCGAAGTTTCGCCAGCTACACAACGCTATTCTCTTCCTTTCTTACGCTCATTGACTCAAAACTTTTTCATCGTACCACGATACAAACATTACCTTGGTTGGTGCCGTTATTCTTGAACCATCTGCTACTGTAGTCCCAGCCACTCTCAGCTCCAGATTTATACTCCACGTACAGTCGAGTTTGATTCTCCGCTGATAAACCTTGCGCGGCCTCGTAGTCTTCCCTGAAAGGTGCAGATGCAAAACGTAAAAACGGGTATTGTTGGAGGGACGTCTAAGGGAAGTTGATACAAATGTTCCAAAAGTTTAGTTCTAGAAATATGATGAGTATTGGAGGTTGTTAGAAGCAATTAATGTTTCAAAGAATACTAGATGGTAATGAGGAGTGGAAGGTTTTCAGATCGATGTATTGAAGGCTTATATTACAGAAACCAAGGGCGTCACTTCGGGTTACGCTAAGAGGTAAAGAGCAACTTGGGCATGGAATGGCAGTTTGAAAAACTCCACGAAATAACAGACTTAAACGTTAATGAGAGCTAGCAGAAAAATATTTGACCGCTCAAATCTGATCCTATTGTTAACACCTTAATACGAACTTATATACACCGAAATAAATATTAACGCACAATTATAAATGTAAATCAGTAGATACACAATCCTAGAAATTATTATACGTACCGGTACGACTCAGGCCTAGGGTCATCCGCCCTGGAGTTGTACTGCGCTACCTTGTACGTCGAACCGTTCACGGTAACGTCCGTCGTCCTGTTGCTCATCCAGAAATTGAACTCTTGCTCCATGGTTCCGATGTTGTCTCTAAAAGGGAATATTGCTTATTATAAACAATCTACATTTCATGTTTAAGCGTAAGAACAATAAAAAAACAAGAAAACTACATGATGGGCAGTTTATTGCTATAAAATAAATTTCGTAATTGCCGTTAAAGGACCTATTTTTTTATAAATATCTAACTACTCGAGTCTCACACGCCAAACTTCCACATCTCCAATAGAGAAATTACCGTAGACCAACGTGACAAACTGCTCCCCTCATTGGTATGTCCCCCAGCTCGGTTTGACAAACTATGCAGCCCCC
>JACJUY010003181.1:0-20205 GCA_014220935.1 Platorchestia sp. MABIK | reverse complement strand
CTCGCTCAGCAGCAGCCCGTCTATTGTCCAGTACGAGTCCCAGTAGTAGAACTCTCTGTCAACAGAAGTTTTGGATGTGAGAATTATACATATAATACGATGTATTAGATACGAATTTTGACGCATGACTACAAGAGTATGGTGAGCATTGAGGTAAGAATACAAGGGTATGAGTTTGTACCAGATTATGAATTTAGAGTATGAGTTTAGAAGCACAGGACTCAATTGGAATAGAATTAGGTAAAACTTTATGGAGGGCATAAAGTTCATGGTGTGTCTGTTTGCTTTTTCATGAGGGCCGAATTAAAATTAGCAAGCATCCCATTAGCGAAGCTAATATGTTTATAATGTATCAGTTGTGAGATAAGTACATGTACGAATGACGCATAACAAAAACGGTTTCATTTACGCATCTACGCCATTACGCTCCCTAAGAAACAAGAATATCAAATCAGAAATAGTTGAAGCAGTTTTGTTTGTGCTGTAGAACCGTAGCATGTGACATGGTAATGATTCCTCAAAAATAACGTTTTGAACTATAAATATATTTGGTATGGTCATGAAGATGAACTCTTTTGATGTTTTTCATGAATGAAGGAGCTGGCATATTTTTTGCTTGCCATTACCTTAACACAATTATCGAAAGCCACCCTTTTTCAAGTTTTTGCCTGAACTAGAGGAGCAAAGCAACCCTTTAACAATTTTCACCTGAATGCAGTAAACAGAATTCTCCTTTAACACGTCTTTGCATGATTGCTGTCAACCAAAACCACCATCTGACAAGGGTTTAAGCAGTAAAGGAAGCGACCTGCTGGCTAGGGCTAGCCTAAACATGGTTCGAAAACCTCCATCTACGACCCGAACGTAAGAAGCATATGTTCCCTCTTCCCATGCCTTTACCTGAAGCGACCTCCTGGCACCACGACGGGCTTTTCGACGTATATCTGAGAATGCTTCTGAGGCTCCTGGGCTACGACGGGAGATATCTTCCTGCCAAGGTCCTTCCAGAGAGCGACGAGTGTAGAGGCGAACTGGCGGTAGTTGTCGTCTTGGATGTTGTTCAGGAACGCTGGGCTGTTGGAAATAAATAAATGACTTGTGAATTATTTTTAACTACTGGTAATGGTTGATGGAATACCAGGAATGAACGGTATAATGTTGGAAATGTATTTCCGATTGATAGGTATCAAAAATGGTTTGCTGAGTTTTTGATGAGTTGTGAAGAATTCAATATTTATGTACTCAGCTTCAACCTAAAACCTGCATGATGAAGTGGGAAGAGTAACGTACTGGAAAGAGGAAGAGCTCACAGGCATAGGTGAGGCAAAGTTTAAAAGAAACGTTAGAATTGGTGATCAAATAAAAAAAAACATGAAAGGGAAAATGACATGCGAGGCAAGTTGGGTCTTCAAATAACGAATTTGACGGTCTTCTCACATGATGATGAATTAAAATTTTGAATATGCTGAAATCGATTGCACTAAAGGGCAAATTGCTGTGAAACTGAATCAGAATTTAACTCACATTCGAGTTCATTTTTGAGATAAATAACGTATTTAAGACTGTGACTGCGGCAATTAAAACTGAAATTTAACATTCAACTCAAATTTAAGGTCATTTAGTGTGAGCAATAGTAAAAATATTACACATTTATTAGATCATGCCTTCATTTAGTTTTCTTTAAGTATTTATGAAAATTAAGTTTGTGACTGCTGGCCGGTCAGCAGTATTTTAAAAATACCCTCAGTAACCACCGGTGGTCACATCGCTGTCGCAGTGTTAATTATGACTATACCGTTGAGCGACACGTGATAATTCTTCTTTCATTTTTTCGCTCGAATATTTCTTCGCCCGTAATATTTAAAATATCAAAGTAATTTATCTTGTTCCAAAGTTTTTAAATTCCTTGTCTACTTACTTTCGATTCTGATTTACAAATCATTGTACGAATGAACACTTTTTAATTCTTCGGAAGAAGGGTAATCAGTTCAACGAGCTGCGAATGCTTTTCCCCTCACTGTACATAACATCCCAATTGAAAATCAAGGACGTGTCGCCGGTGAATTAAGGACGAGACAGTCGATCAAGTATGAATTANTAAATGATACTTATATGATAGAGCTATAGATTAATGAATGTTCGC
This sequence comes from Platorchestia sp. MABIK, assembly GCA_014220935.1. Classification (NCBI taxonomy): domain Eukaryota; kingdom Metazoa; phylum Arthropoda; class Malacostraca; order Amphipoda; family Talitridae; genus Platorchestia; species Platorchestia sp. MABIK. The sequence continues at coordinate 18,062 of JACJUY010003181.1, read as the reverse complement.
ACTAGAGTTATGTCACACAGCGACATGTAGCAGCTGTTGAAATGCGTATGGTAGTGATTCTGGGTGGTGGTGACGAGCCGTACACGTACACGGACTAGCGCACGCACACTCAGAATGTGCGAACTTGACGTGGGTGCGTCCCGGCTGATGTACACCAATCTCAAGTATCCTACTACATACCAAGAAGGATTCCCCAAGTCAAACCCAATCAGCCCAACCAGAATGTACTAGCCTCTCACTTTAATGATCGTCAGCCTTTGCAAGAAACAATGGTCACTAACGAAAAACCAATACAAGTAGTGCTGAAGAAAATTGAGTCCCAGGTGCAAACTATGTTTGAGGATTTCTTCTTCCGCTTGGGTAAATTCATGATGGAAGCATTTTCATCTAACTTGAACAATGAAAACAAACGTGAGAAAGATCTTCTTCTGCTGGGAATGATAAGAAATCATCTTGGTCAAAAAATTGGTGCGCAGCTACTTGGCGAATATCATAGCAATGTAAAGTCTCAAAATAAAAATGAGACTGTGGTAGAAAAAAATGCAAAATCAGAAAAAAATCCTAAAACCTCCAAAACACCTCTTTCTCATTCTAAAGGAAACAGGAGATTGGGAGCAACCGCAAGAAAGAAATGATGCATACCTTTAAAATCTGTGATCAGAGAACCAAAAGAAATGGTGCATTGGAAAAAAAATCTCCTTGTTTATCAACTAAATTGTAATGGTTTATCTTCTAAATTGTCAGAAGTGAAACTTTATCTGTACACTAAGAAACCTGACATACTGTGTTTATGTGAGACATTTGTCAAAATTAAAGAGCCTAAATTTATAGGCTATGAGTGTGTGGGGTCTCATAGACAGAATGGTGCCATAGGTGGGTTATGTTTCGTTATTTGAAACGATATTAGTTTTTCTGTGAATAATATAGATAGTTACTTGAATGGTAGATTAGAGATTTCATCAATTAAAGTGTTTTGTTCCTTTGGATATATTGATGTATGTAATATTTAAAATCCTAATGCGTGTATCACTTATGAAGAATTTTATCATTATTATGTTCAGATGAGTGAACTGTTTATATTCATTGGTGACTTGAATGCTCATGCGCCTTTGTGGGACTCTAAAGGCCGACTGAATGCTTTGGGAAAGAATCTATGTAGTCTTTTAGATGAGAACTCTCTTGGAGTACTTAACCCTCCTAACTTACCCACTTACATAGACACACGTGTAGGGACAAGTTCCACATTAGACATATGCATTGTCCCTCCAACTCTCCTTGCTTGTGGGTCTCTTCAGAGAGGTGCAGACCTTAGAAGTGACCATTATCCCATTGAATGTACTTTTGGTACTGTAATACAAAAATCTGCAAACCATCTTTGTAGATGGATCTTAAAAAATGCAAATTGGGTTGGATTTAGAGGAAAACTATCACAAATTCATACAGGTCAGATAACTCACCTTACAGTTGATGATTTAAATGCACTGCTAACAAAATCGCTACAGGATGCAGCTAACAAGTGCATTCCCAAATCTTCCTCAGTTTGGGGAGCAAGGAGGAGGACACCATGGTGGGATAAAGAGTGCGCCTTAGCTGTAGCAAAGCGAAGGAAAGCACGCAACAAGTTGTCAAAGTATCCCACTGCAGAAAATTTACATCTGTATAAGGCATGTGAAGCCAAAGCCAAAGAAATTATTAAGCAAACGAAAATCCAAAGTTGGACTAGTTATATAGGCACTCTGGACTCAAACACTGGTGTTGGGAATGTTTGGAAGCTAATACGCTCAATGAGAGGCAGTTATATAAATCCACGCCCAACTGTTGGGGACATTGCTGACAGCACAGCAGACAAAGCTCAATTATTACTGGCCCATTTTTGTAGACATAAGATAAAATTAGGTGATGAATTTTCTGAAACAATTGAAAATACCATATCAAATCTAGCAGCAGTACAGGTAGAAGAAACACATCTTAACTCGCAAATTGAATTGCACGAACTCCAAGAAAGTTTAAAACATGCAAAAAATACTAGCCCTGGCTTTGATGAAATACCTTATGTTTTTTTACCAAAGCACCTCATTCATTTCTGGAACATGTCACCTATTTATTCAACAAAAGTTACTCTAGTGGTTGTTTCCCAGAAGCATGGAAGTTGGGGATTATATGTCTAATAAAGAAGCCTAAAAGAGACCATTCGGTTCCCAGTGGGTATCGACCCATCACTTTGCTTGCATGTTTCTCAAAAATAATGGAACAAATTGTTAAACGCAGGCTTGATTATTTTTTGGAAAAAAATAAAGTTTTCTCTTGTTGTCAAACAGGGTTCCGTTGAAAGAGATCAACATACGATGCTCTTGCTATAATTAAAAATTGTATTTCACAAGCTTTCTTTAAAAAGATGTATTGTTTGATTGTCTATATAGATTTGGAAAATGCATATGATATTGTATGGCATGCTGGACTTTCGCATAAGCTAATAAGCATCGGCTGTGATATGCGTACGGTCATATGGCTACAATCATATTGATCAATAGCAAATTCTTTTTTGCCAGTATTACCAGCGTAGTTTGTAAATGTTGTATATTTGTTCTATGATAAAACATTTTATTCCCTTCGAGCTCATTATTTTGGCGTACTATGAAATATTTCATAACGAAAAAAAACATTCTCCTCAATGTCGACCTCAGAACCTTTGACGCAAAATGATTTATCTCTGTTCAATTTACTCTCAACATTTATCCCTCCAATCACCGGTTCCTGTATTCGTCTGCTTATATTCCAATACAAGTGCGCCCTAACGAGAGTGCTTTTCAACTATGCGTTACGAGGATTATGTTTGCTTAGTTACTAGTATTTAAATCCACTGTCCAAATCAGATTACGCAACGAAAGGAACTCATTTTTCTTCTGCTTTCCTGCCAACAAATCTTTTGTTTCGATGTTTTACACGGGTATCACGATCCCGATGTGTAATTATCAACCAAGAATGGTAATATTCAGATATTTTGAAAACCAATGTTAAACATGTTATATTTTTATTACAATGCATGGACTGGTATTCCAATCAAGGGACTCGGAAAACATATTTTACATCATGCAACGAAATTATGACATTTCCATGCTTATAATATTGCCACACAAAAGTCTACGTCACCAAAACTCATGGAAACTATAACTTTACAATAGAGAAAAAACATCACCCAGAGCCGGGATTCGAAGGCACGATGCAGGTGCAGGGCCTAAAACGACCAGGCTACTATCAGAAGATTGCAACAGCGCCTCAAAACTAACGTCAGCTCGGCATTCGTCAGCGCTGATTTTTGGGCTAGGAGAACCTTGCTCTCTTTTATCCCCAGGGAGCGTATGAAAGTTTTATTATACACTCCGGAATGGAGAATGAATTGATGTTTAAAATGAAATAAATTTCAAATTTTTAGGTGGAATAGTTAAAAAATTATAACGCGTCTAAAATGAGCCTAACAGAGAAAATCGGCCGACGATTGATAGCATAGGAAGACATCTATCCATGCCTCCCCAGGAAGCGTATGAGACTTTTATTATACATTCCGGAATGGAGAATGAATTGATGTTTAAAATGAAACCAATTTCAAATTTTTAGGTGGAATAATTCAGAAATTATAACGCGTTCAAAATGAGCATTATAGAGAAAATCGGAAGACAATTGAGGGGCCACGAAAGCCCCTCTTCCTGCCCCCCACAGGGGCGTAAAATATTTTTCGATTACATAAAATTGTTGTACTCGTCACGAGCATTAATTTGGTACTAATTTCAAGATTGTACGTCTTATAGTTCAGAAATTACTCTTTTGTCAGGGTAATTCGGGAAGGGTCTTTGATGGGTTCTCAAAAATAGCTAGCCGGTACTTGTAGTGGACGCCTAGGACACACACAAGCTTGAATTTCACAAATTTTTAAATTCGGAATAGGAGAAGCTAATTCGAAAACACATACATTTTCAAAATTTTTATATCACTGATTATAACCCTGTAAGCCCTTAAAGCTATTGAAAATATTATCCGAAAATATTTTTACCAAATTATAATTTTCAACGGCGTTCGCTTGTGGCAACAGCTGCAAGAACCTTAAGGGGCTTTCACACGATCAGTTTTTCTGTCACTCACACTCACAGTCAAAGCTCTTCAACACCATATTTGGGCATGCGTGCTCTCTTTGCTCTCAATTCGGCACTCACGGACTGACGGATTTGACTGCTGCTTTGCTTCTGTTTACGCGTCAGTTTCTGCCCACCCGGCATCTAGTAAGGATGGCTGCGATTGCTCTCCCGGATCAAATGGTCTCCGCCTGGTCTCAATAATAAATTTGCTATTTTCACGAGCAGCCTGCTTTGTAGAAAGTGCAAAGCAACGAATACAAGAGCAGAGATATAAGATGCAAGTCGCTCAAATATGTTAATGAAGCAACACAATATTAGTTTAATGAGAATGGCTTGAAGAAAAAAATTAATACGTTCCGAAGATAGTTTAAAAAAGAATTTAGAGCATTTGCTTCCAAGAAATCTACTATTTTTCAGGGGGTAGCACCTAATTCTAAGGTGCGTACTTTTCCAGTATTCATAATGATGTGGAAAACAATAATCAAAAAGTTGCAAGCATATCATAATGTATTCGTTTTGTTGCAGTGTCAGTGCCATTTACACAGGATTTTCAATCTTATTTAAGATTAACTTAAGAAAAACTGCAAAGGCGCATTTTTTTTGTTTATTAGAAGGAAAAAATTCAATATTTGGCCGTAAGTGCGATTTCAACAATTTATCCGTCTTAACATATAATTTCAGCATGCAAATGTTTCGTGAAATAAATATAATCTTTTGTTAGTTTACCGGTACTGCTGTCACATTCACATGAATTATTAGATATAATCACGCAGTAATTTGAGAAGCTTATTAATATTTATAAAATATTTGCTTGCGAATGCGAGATTTACGCGTGCATTCTATCATACAGTTCTAACAAATGTGCGCCAGATTTCAGTTGCTATTTATAAATCCTAGTCACTGTGTTGCTAGGAAAAGAACGAATATAATTCTAAAAGAAAAAAATTCAATTTACGAGCTGTACTATTACACGCTGGTACATGCAAAACTGCATAGAAGGGGCGGAAAATATTACCTGAACTTGAAATTATTATAAAGTAGATTATTACATATGTAGTAGTTGTAGTATTTGTTAGATTTAGTGTAACCAAATTTTACAAATGCTGCGACAAGGAAAAAGAAATGCGCATATATATAGTGAACGAAATCTGGTGATTTAGCCTTCACTCCCTGCAAATCTGGTTCTAACTCCCATTTTGTGAATGTTTAGCTAGCCATTCATTAACCCAATATCTATTTGCGGAGTTTATTCCTTTTTTTGATCGCAAAGCCAATGAATAAGCTTGCTTTGTACACGGCGAACCTATCCCGACAATACATTGTAAACTACCGCCGAGCCTGCTAGCGGCGCGCCACTTCAGTCACGAGAACGTACGTGTGAACGCGAGTGTTTTGACCACAGTCAATGAGTGTGAGTGTGACTGACAGAAAAACTGATCGTGTGAAAGCCCCTTTTTAAGCGTCTGGCGACTCATTCAAAGGCTAAAATCATAACAAGTGAGTCAGGCCGTGTTCGTACTCCTGCTGGTGAGACTTAGAAATTCTTCCTTGCTGTTAATGGTGTTATTGTGGCAGAAATTTTAATGCTCTTTGTGTGAATTATAAGATAAGACCTACATAAGAGTCATCTTTTTCATGGTGTTCCAACTTTCAGAGACAGTGTACAAAGTGGATGGTGCCATCTTGCTGGGCTATATTTTTCTGTTCTAGTAAAATCACTAGTCACTTTGTGCTCCAAGATCTTTAAAGTCAAATAGCATATTCAAGCACCCCTTATGTAATCATTTGGTTGATTTAGTTCAGCTTTGTAGAATGTCAACTTAATTTTGTCAACTGCAAGATTCCTGAATTAACTAATGCCAGACAATTTCTAGCCAAGCTCACTAATTATTGTTATCTGTGTATTTCTTGTATCTTACTATTACTTGCGCATTACTTTTAATAGTTTGTTATTGTGTATTATCTTACTTGTGTATTATTTTTTTACTGTGTTTAAATTTAAGTTTTTGTAATCTCAAGTAGATCTAAGCACACAACCCTCAAATTCTCTGTGGTTGTGTGCCACGCTGTAAGTGTCAGTATTAATAATTCTTAGGTTTTTATGTAATATAGCCAATTAAAATCCTACAGTTCTGGTTTGAAATATTAGGCTCATACCTAAATTTGTTAGAATTAAATTGGCACCCTGTGTCATTGGTTTTTGGCACACAATAAGTGCCCCTGCCAACTCACAGCTAGTCTGTGAAGCCTAGTATGTTTTAGACAATTAACCCTTTCGGTACTGACGACTACTCCAGTGCCAAGATGGATTGTTCTTCCAGTTTAGGGAATCTAACCTAATTATAAAGTAATTTAACTAGTTAGGGAATACTTTGGAGGAAATAACAAAATTAGGGAAATTCCAAGCATTTATGAAACTAGTTTTTAGACATCCCAGAAGCCTGCACGCGTACATTACCATTGGCTACCTCTAAACTCACGCTACAGGATTCGTACAACATATTCAATAACCTTTCTATTTAACTTGAGCAAATTTTTTCTGAACATCGTTTACTTCTAATAAATTCAGGCAAAAACTAATGAATAATTTCTCCGTAAATTCAATAACTCTATCGTCACCGTCGAAAAGTTCTGTCACCAGGCATAGAGCATTAAAGATAAAAAAAATAAAAATAAAAATCAAGAAGTAAGCACTTGCTTAAGCTAAAATCACCCACACTAGAACAATTTCACTGACTATTATGGGTAAGGACAAACTTTTCCCCTAAAAATTTTTCCCTAAGTCATTTGAATTGTCGTACCGAAAGGGTTAATGATAAATGAGCTTGTAAGTATCAGCATTAGGTTAGGTAAGACGCTACTTACTTCCTTATAGTAAATATAGCTCACTTAACCCAAAAGAAACCTTGTTGTAATTATTAGGCCCTGCCTATGCATTTGTGGCCGTGTAAATATAATTATGTTCTTGTAAATGCCTTTACTAGGTACTCACTACTATTACTAGTTTTCTTTTTATGAAATACAGTTAGTTCGAGCCTGCAGTTGCCCAACTAGTAGCCGGTCTGTAAAGCCTGGTACAATATTGGTTTTTATTATAAGACCGGCTAGGAATTCATTGCATCCAAGTTGTGTAAATTATTTAGCGGCAAATTAGGTATAGCTCTCTGAATTGTTGCTGCCCAACTGACAACCAGTTGGGAAGTCAATTAATCCAAATCACAGCTTCATGCTGAGTAGACTAGGGTTACCAATCATTGGAATATAAAAACCTCACTAGTTTTAGATATTAAACCCTGGCTGCGCCAGTAACTGCAATGAGTCTTCATCTATAGGGCAATTGTTCAACTAAGTCTCTATAAAGTCACCCATGGCGGGTTGACTACTATACCATGGACTACACTCGGGCGCCAGAGCTGCAATCCGGGTATGATAGAGACTAACTTGTTCAGGGTTCTGCCTGTAAGGTACTTAGTTGTGACGGCCTTGCATGTGAATAAGAATGCGCTCTCTAACCTGTGCAAGTTAACCCAGCCTACTGTTCCCGCACAGGAGATCTGCCAGACAACGGACCACTAACACTTACAACCAAGGTACACATACGTTCAGCAACTATCTGAACCCAATCACTTGACCACACGGTCCTCCAAAAACTCTGCATCAGCCCATGAGTACTGCCTCCTTCGCAGTCACAAATCTACGATTGGTTCACCGTTTACTAATCACTTGGTTACAGACTAACACCACGATTACCCTTAATCCCTGCACCTGGGCACCACACGAACTCACACTTACCACCACACCTCGGTTGGAGTTCTACGCCCAGGATCGAGCCCAGGGATTCCTCGTCGTGAAGAGTCCATACCAGCACCAACTTGACGGCTTACAATAAAAGCGCATAGGCGAGACATTGATAGCGTATTCTCTTTCTCATTATCCTTCGATTGATCGTGGGTATTCCGAGAACATTGACCAACGTGGCGAGATCCAGCCACGGGAGCCTCACTCCTTCTGAGAATAACGGCCACCTTTTATCGAGCATAGAATGTGTTATATCTCGGGATGTGCCGTGTGAAGTGAGCACAGCCGGTTGTCTATGTCTCGCTGGGTCTTGGAGCCGGAAGAGCCATAAACGGTCGGAACTCTGACCGACGGAAGTCCTTTATGGTGTCTTGCCTTTACGAACTTTACGAGCTCCGGAAAGTCCTTGTTTGACTTCCGGGCATTGCTAGTTTTAAGGAAGGTCTGTCACCGACGGAATCAGTACATTATTAGAAGCCTTGCTGTGCGTATACTCTTCCTGATCCTAAGTCTACACCTAAGGGTACAGAAGTTAAAGCTTCTACTACAATACCTCAAGTTGTGTCGATAGTACGACACTACAAAATGTTATCTTCAGTCAATTTTAGTTTGTAATTGATGCCTTCACGGGCATCTGGTGACCTCATTAATAAGTTTTCGAATTGCCTTAAACTCTCATCACCTCAATAAGATCAATTGCGTAAAAGTTCTGGAAATCCGTTGTGGATCTAAACTTCACATACTAACTTTATAAAAACCGTTTGTTGCGAATTCCCTTAACCAAGTTTACTAACATCGTAACAGATACCAGCTAGCCGTGTTTAGGAACCTAACTAGAACCCTCATAAGGAACTTCTAAATAACCCGACAAAATATGGTAATTTCTGAACTATGAGACGTACAATCTTGAAATTAGTTCTTCATTAAAGCCCGTCTCGAATGCAACATTTTTATGTGCGTTGAAAACATCCTAAGCCTCTGTGGAGATTCCTACGTCTTGGATGTATTACGCTATTTCGCTTTTAAGTATTTAAGGTTAAAAGCTCAAGACCTCTCAATTTTCTATTTAATTTAAATTTTCTATATTATTCATATTGTAGTTTAATAACGAACCCAAATACCCTCGGCAAAGGGCACAAACCTAGCGTGTAAACCATAGCTAAACCATGATTTTGTTCTATGCGCATGCGCTGTTCAAAACAACGGGCGTCGGCCGAATGCAGCCGAAATGGAATTACAGTTCCTTAAAGACTGTAATCAAACCTGCGAGTAAAGCAAACAAAAGCACATCCGCTAAGTTTGTTGACAAGAACAGCGGAGACATGCAAAACCTCATAAATTATTACATTGACGACAAACATTTTGATCAGGCTGCTGTAGACCTTATACCACTAATCATTTCAAATATGACAGGTCAAAAACTTCTCATCCTGGATGAACAGGAGCATTGTGTTTGGAAAATATCAGTCGATCCCTCATCACAGTTTTCAAATAATAACGCTACACTACTGCTCCATCGTAAAAACGATGACTACAGTGGCCTTGTCCCACAAGGCAAAAGTCAGACTGGACTTACCTCATCTTGACAAACTGCTGCTGCCCAACTGAATAATAGACTTTCTTACGTAGCAAATGCTGGGCCAAACATCCTGGATAACGTAGACAAGATCGATGAATCCTCGGAACGATCCCGTCGAGACAGTAACTTTGCTACCTCTAAAATGAGTCTTAATGAAAGTAAAATCAAAATAAAGCCTATAAATGCTCACAGCCTGAATGGTAAGTTGGATGACATCAGAGTAATGTGGGTCAATGGAGAAATCAACATTTTGTGTGTTTCAGACACATGGTTTGACTCACGAACCCAAAGTTCATGTTTTAATATCCCTGATTACGTGTTATATCACTACGATGGCTCTAAAACCAGCCGAGGTAGTGGATCTTGTATTTTTGAGAAAGAAATGTACTCAACATCTTAACTTCTAGCGAATAAAGTTTGCGATGGCATTGTAGTGGTTTGGTTAGAAGTGAAAATAAATAAAAACACAAATCCATAATCATTGGCAGCCTTTACAGGAACCCATCGTCTCCCCTAAGTCTAACACTAGATTTCATCGAAGAAACCTTCAAAGAAATCCTTCAGGCAAAAAAGTCATTCTTCGCTTTCGGAGATTTTAATGTTGACTTTAACGGACAAAAAAAATCAGTTACGCAAACTGCTGTATAAACTAAGCCTATCACAAATGGTCAAAGAACCGACTCGTATCACTAAAGTCTCTAAAACTCTCCTCGATCTGGCAATCAAAAATGATCCCACCGCAGTACTTAGTACAGTAATATCACCTTCTATTTCCGATCACCACTCTATAGAATGTGAAATCAATATTGCAAAGAGAAGACAAAAATACCACTTAATGACTTATCGCTTGAAAAGGCACTATTCAGCGGAACTATTTCAAGAAAAACTACTGTATAGGTCCACCGAATTCCAGAATATGATGCAATCTGATGATGTTGATATTCAAGTGTCCATTTTCAACGAGAACTTCACAGCAGCTCTCGACGAATGCGTACCTTGCGTCACCAAAAAAAACAAGCCAAAATGGACTGTTTAGATTACTGACGAAATTAAAGAGATGAGCAGAATAAAGAAAGCCAACTTGCGAGAGTACCAAAACAATAGATCAAACAGTACCTTATACAAGAGATATATAGAACACGAAAAACTTCTTCGAAAGAAAATCACAGAAGCAAAACAAACTCACTTCCCCCAGAAACTTATAACGGCTAAAAATAACCCGAAACGAACTTGGGAAATCATTAGTGAGGTGGCCCCATATTAAAATTTAGACCGTGTAAGTAACTTTGAAAATCCCTTGGCAACAGCCACGGATTTCAACACATTCTTTTCAAAAGTAGGGGCTCAAGTTTTCAGTGAGGTGTGTACCAATCCAGGTGAAACGTCAATTGAAAATTCACGCCCCACTACACCCTCGAGGGCTGATGTCAGGTTATGACCACGTCCTGTCGATTTACCAGAGTTAAGAAATATCTTATACTCACTCATTAAAAAACACAAAGGCAGTTGAACATTATGGGATCAGTCTTCAATGCATCAAAGACAGTTTCCCAGTCACAGCACCATGGATTCGTCGGATAATTAATACATCAACAGCAACCAACACGTTTCCAAACCAATGGAAACACTCCATTATTAAACCGTTAGATAAAAGTGGCGACCTAAATACAGCATCAAACTACAGGCCCATCAGTCTTTTACCTGTCATGTCCAAAATATTGGAGAAAGTGGTGACAAATCATCTATCATTTCACCTGGACGAGTCATCTCACTTGGACGAGTCAAATTTACTTCATCGAAATCAATATGCCTATAGGAGGAAGACTAACACTCAAGATGCCGTGCTCAATATCACTGAAAAAATATACAGCGATATTGACCAAAAAAATGTAACACTTTTACTGTTACTCGATCTCTCTAAAGCATTCGACAGCGTCGAACATGATCAACTCCATCGAAAAATACTGAACTTAAGAGTTGATACGCATTGGTTTAAAAGCTTCCTATCAAATCGATCTCATGCAATCCTCTTAGATAACAAGTTGTCCCCATTCCTTCAAAATAACTTTGGTGCTCCTCAAGGATCCATTCTGGGTCCGTAATTGTTTTCTATTTTCATAAACGATTTCCCTTCAATGCCTTCTAACACTCGAATCTCTATGTATGCTGATGATGTCCAAATTGCAATGACAAGCTCTGTAGCAGAAATACCACAGACGAAAAATAGAGCTGAAGCCCTACTGATCAGCCTCAAGTCATGGTATGACCAAAATGGTCTCAAGCTAAACGCGAGTAAAACACAATTCATTGTTTTTGGGTCAAAAAATACAATAAAAATTATTCGAAATCTGGATCTAACTCATACGGTTGGAAATGATAAAATTCACCCATCAGAAAAAGTAAAAAATTTGGGTATTTGGTTCGATAGAGACATGTCTTTCATAACCCACGTTGACAAAACCTGCAACACAATTCACGGGACTTTAATGTTTTTTAGTCGTATAAAAAGTATGCTTGACGAAGAATCCAGATTATTGGCCATCCAATCCTTGGCCTTATCACGTATTGACTATTGCAGCCTGGTATGGGGAGATATACCGAAATATCTCCGAAAAGATCTACAAAAATGCATGAATTTTGCAGCTAAGGTTGTATGCAATGGTAAATTCAAAAAGAATGATCACGTAACACCTCTCCTGAGTAAGCTCGGCTGGGCTCCTATTCAGGAGAGGTTTCTGGCGCACGAAGCCAAATACGTATTCTCCTCTTTATATCTTCCTCATAGCAATGCTGAAATAGTGAAATTCCAACCCCCTACCATCACCAACCTAAAGCCGAATAGAAGACGTGATGTCTTAATTAAATACCGTTCATCTGACATCGGGCAGAAAGCTCTGTCTGTATCAGGTGCCTTACTGTGGAATAAAATCCCCCAGAGCATCAAAACCCCTCAAACACTTAGAGAATTCAGAAGTAAAATAGCTCTCTTTCTTACGTCTACACAATAAGTGTAAACTGCAGTACGTACTGAAAAAGAAGTCAGAAATTTTTAGTGCTAATTATCTTATCATTTCATTACATCATACAACAATCAAGACATATCTGTATTATACATATGCAACATGATTACTTGTATGCGAATTTCAAGTACATGTATGCACTCACATGTGACGCTCCTATGTATGTTTATGTGTATATGTGTATGGATATGTATATATGTATGTGTGTGTGTGTATATGTATATGTAGAACTTATTCCTTTCCTAAAATGCTCGAGTTAATATTGTGCGACAATGTGCCGTCCCTTACACTCTTTGAGTATACTTTGGCCACACTATTTTAGGTTGTTTTGACTTTCTCGTTTAGTCCCAGGAGTGTTCCAAATGTTATGGCTGGTATTGTATAACGATCCTTCTCAATTGAATCCAGTGAACTTTTCTGTGCCAACTCTAGTAGCATTTGAAATTTAATTTGTGTGTTATTGTAAAATATTTAATTTAATCCGAGCCAGTTTTGACTTTCTCGTTTTGTCTCAGGAGTGTTGCAAATGTTATGGCTGGTATTGGACAACGATCCTTCTCATCTATTTGAATCCGGTGAACTTTTTTGTGCCAATGCTAGTAGCATATGAAATTTAATTTTTGGATTATTGTAAAATATTTCATTTTATACGAGCCAGTTATTTAGCTGACTAGTTGATACGAAACAATGTAAAATAACCTCTTACGTCAACCTCACAGTTTAAGACGAAAAACAATTTGGATCTACCCGTTTTACTTTCAACCATAATCCCTCATCCCACTAGTTCCCATGTTCGTAAGCTCAAATTTCAATATGGGAATGCGCTTAAAAAAGCGTCTTCAACAATGCATCACACGCACAATGTTTTCTGGACCACTTGTAATAAAATGCATTGTCAAAATCAGACCAACGCACCGAAAGGAAATGCATTTTAAACGTGCTTTTCAACCAACTATTTGTTTGTTTAGAAATTAACCGGTATAAGTATTACGGCCCCCATGTGTAGATATCATGTCACGGTTTAAATTTCAAGATATTTGATAGCATTTTTCGCTCATATTACAACATTTGAATGTGCGTTGTGGCGTTTTGCAAACGCGAGTTTTTTAGATTTCCTCAGGCAACATCGCTGCGGATGTTCCGCACTGGCCCGCCAGGCTGATGCGGCATGTTTTTCGGCCGGGGTGATCGTACAAAAAGGTTTTCCCAGGATAATCCTAAGTTTTAGTGTTTCAGTGTAACCGTGATAGAATATTTTTGAATATTGTGTTAGAGTACCTTTGACTCTTCTCTTTGTGTTTTCTGTTAGCCATGTTTGTTTGCGTCTTTACTGAGTGTTGGTAGTGGTGAGCAGCCGGTTCCTAGAGCATTCAAGGATGTTGCTGGAAATCGGCGAGTCCCCTATATCGAGTCGAGTTAGTGTTAATAAATTCCTGATGCCTCCTACAGCAAGTACGCTGCATTGTGGTGCTAGAAACTCTGTGTTGATTTGAGCTATGTAAGTTGAGGTAGTCAGCAGCTTGGAATTGAAGGTGCCTGTAAGAGTGGTAGCCTGTAACCAAGAATGACTGTTGCCAACATGACGCTTGGGTGTAAGCATGGCTGCTCAATTGGTTTCATGTAAAATGTGAACAGCAGGTTAGCAGTGACTTTGCACTTACCGACTTGTGTATGGCTCAGTTGAGATTGGCTCACCTTTGTTTATTGTGACTATTGAATGCCCAGACTGACACCAGCATTCATGCACTTGTTGCCCGGGGACAGTCCATCTTGTGATCTAAGTGGACAATTTAAGCAGTTTGTTGACACATGTGATTATTGACTTGTGTAGGGCTCAGTTGGAATTAGTTCCCCTTTATTTGTTGTGACTATTGAATGCCCAGGTTGATACCAGCATTTATGTACTTGTTGTCCGGGGCCAGTCCATCTTATGATTTAAATTGGACAATTTAAGCAGATTGTTGACACATGCGATTGTTGACTTGTGTGGGGCTCAGTTGGGATTAGTTCACCTTTACTTGTTGTGACTATTGAATGCCCAGGCTAGCACCAGCACTTATGTACTTGTTGTCCGGGGACAGTCCATCTTGTGATTTAAGTTGGACAACTTAAGCAGTTTATTGACACAGGCGACGCAGACGCAGAGTGTTTCTCAAGCCTGTCACAATGGTCAAATTTGGGTATAGCAACCTGCAGGCCCTCAATTTTCCTGCTGAAGAACTTTAAGCTGACTCATTTAATCTGGTGTGACATTGGGCCGATAAATGAGATAGTTAATTTGACATTGGATGATTGTGTTTAATTAGATGTTTTCGTGCATATTGATATTTTAAGCTATGACTGTCCTACGGCTGAATAAGCTGTCGTGCTTGCCTGTGAAATTGGTTGAGGTGCTAGTTTGCCATTTCTGTTGTAGCATTGCCTTTGCATCAGAGACCTAATCCTTCCTAAACCCCTTCCGCAGGTAGAGTAATAAAAACAAGATAGTCTCATTATCTATATTGCAGATTGAAAATAGAAGACTTACATGGAAACGTGAAATACCGCCCCCCATTTCTTGAAAGTAACTGCAATAAGGTGTTGTCAGGTTATTCCCCTGAAAGTTGTAAACCTGCGCCCACAGCGGCACTTAATTTCCGTGAACTGCTGGGCTCTAGCCCAGCTCCTGTAATGAATCCAATGGGGGAGTACAATATCCTCTTTTTTGACCACCTTGGTAAATGTATGTGTTATAATTATGTCCAAGTGGTGCTGTTGAATTACTAACCTTTGTGACTGGTCACATTGAGTCAGAGACACCTCGAGTTGTTAGAGCGTTGTTCAAATAGGAATATCGTGTAACTTCAATTCAGCGCCTACCTGGTTGTCATCTGTATCTATAGTACTACCGGACCTTAGTTTTTTATAAGTGTCTCATTAGGTTGACGGCTCACATCTGAGTGTGCCATTAGGATGCACTTATGGAAATTGTGCGAAGACTCGCCTGTAATTTGTGGGTTGGCTGAGCCGCTGAAGTATTAACCGGGTTCGCTGAGATGTGTTTGCTTGCGCCGGTGATCATTATAGATCATTGTCATTAGAAGATCTCACTTGGCCTTGACAATTGTTAGGCGCTCCTTGTACCTTGTTCCATTATGTCGCATATATACCTGAATCTAAAAATGTCCTTGTTGTGCAGTTTACGACATCAAGAGAATAAAGAAACTGAAGAATTCGCATGTTCGTTGGTACTCCTTAGCGTCCGTAATTTTGACCTGTAACGTGAAGATCGTAAATCCACCGTCGAGTCGAAACAGACGTATTTCATCGGCAATTTTTACTTTCCTGCGCCCGTGAGTGCATTAAGACGAAATCATTTTCGGTAGCTAACTTTTCGCATTGCTCCCACTATGCTGCAAATGTTATGGACTGATAATCCAATATACGCACACCCCAACAAATGTGTTTTAAACAATGTGTCACAGGGATTTTTTCTTAGTTACTTATTTTATTAGCATTTTCACAACTAAATTAATTACCGCAAAGAAAGAATGTTAGTGTGAAGGTACTTTAGCATCTTTTTTCTCTTTTTTCGTTTCATTAAAACATTAAAAAAGGCCAAGGTTTCGAAAAATAACAACTTTAAAGAACATCATTTTTTTAATCTTCTTATTCTGGTCTTAAATTGCTCTTCTTACTTTCTTACTCTCGTGAATACATGATGACAACACTATATTGGCTAGTTAACTTTTTGTTCGGCTCCACCTATGTTAAAAATGTCACGGCTAGCATTGCAAACAATCCTTTTCATGTCTTTGACTCCGATGAACTCATTACGCCAGCACTATAGCGTAAGAAATATCACAATTTTTTGTTTTGTTTGAGTGAATATTATGTTCTTTCCGAAGCTCACCACTTGGCACAGTAGATGATGCGTCTGTGTGAATAATTGTCTCAAATCCCAACTGTCTACCTCATAGTTCTAGACGCAAAATAAATCAAATCTGCCCATTTTACTTTTTTCATCAATCCCTCACACTCGTATCACAAGGTCCAATGTTCTTATGCTCATAATTCAATCCGAGTACGCACTAACGAGAGGGTTTTCAGCAATGCGTCACATGAATGATGCTTTTCTTAGTCGCCTGTATTTTAAATGCATTACCAGAATCCGACTACCGCGACAAAGATGAACTCATTTTTTCGTGCTTTTCTCCGAATCATGTTTTCGACAATTGTCATGGGTATTACGATAACCATGTATAAATAGCAATTAAGGATCTAAATCATTTGTCTCAACACTTAATTAACATGGGTATTACGATAACCATGTATGAATAGCAATTAAGGGTATCTGTGTTAAGGTATTTAAACGCGATTTTTGCTTTTATTTCAATTTAAATGTGCGCAAACGAATACTTTTTTCAACTAAGCGTTACAAGGATTGTGTTCTCTCAGTAACTTATGTTCAAATGCACTGACAAAATCAGATTAGGCAAAGGAAAGGAACTCATTTTTGATGTGCTTTTCTATCAATCATTTTTTGATTCAACATTTTACACGAGTATTACGATACCAATGTGTTATCATCATGTAAGGATGTTTAATGTTAAGGTGTTTTAAAAACCAATGTTATCAACATTTCATGTTATACTAAATTGGAAAAAAGTGTTTTTTTTCTTTTTCTTTTTTTCTGAAAAAATATACTGTGACATCGATCAAAAGAGTGTAACCCTCTTGCTGCTTCTCGATCTCTCTAAAGGCCCCCTCACACGCGCAAATATGTCTGGAGACATATCTGAACTGGTGCTGAATTCGTGAGTTTGTACGCTCATTTAGGGTTGGCACAGACTGTATGAGGCAAATGAGCCATGCTTGATAATTTTGGAGCGACCGGCTGCAAACCTTGACACCACGTCAGTGTCAATTCAGCCTTCTTGGGTTGTGCACGCCTCTACTCTGCCTCTCTTCCTCCTTTCTGCCTCTTTTCCTCCTTGTGCACTCCATTGAGCAATTTCCCATTTGTATATTCACTAGTTTTTAGGAACAATTCTTTAGCGCATTTTAAGCGAGCTTTTACATCTTCTTTTTTCTTATTCATTGCAATTAAATCGAATCCCATCAACTGTACGAACTCGCCTTCTGGAGCCGCCTTTCTTGTGCGCGCTCTCCACCTAGCTGCTACTGGCATACTGAAGTGTGTGACAGTCTTCTGTCTTCGTCATGTGTGAAGTGTGCAGTGCTGCCAGCGAGTAGTTTTTGAAAAACCTAGATCACGCTCCAGAAAAAACCTAGATTTCAACAAAAAAAACCTAGCCTTCTAAAATGTGCTTTTTGACAATAAATTTTTACTGTTGACACAAAAATAATGTAAACTTAAGGAAAAAATGCAGTTTACTTACCACACTATGTATTATTCCTGTTCATCTCCCTCATAAATGACGACTTTCTCGACATTCTTTGCCTCTAAATTCACCCGTCAGAAGAAGTTAAAAATTTAGGTATTTGGTTCGATAGAGACATGTCCTTCAAATCCCACGTTGCTAAAACCTGCAA
>JACJUY010003180.1:46661-77990 GCA_014220935.1 Platorchestia sp. MABIK | reverse complement strand
ACACACACGTGCTGGCCGTGTATACTTACCTGGAGCTGCGTACACACACACACACACTTGCTGGCCGTGTATACGCACCTGGAGCTGCGTACACACACACACACACACTTGCTGGCCGTGTACACGCACCTAAAGCTGCATACACACACACGTGCTGGCCATGTACAGGCACCTAGAGCTGCATACACACACACTTGCTGGCCGCGTACACGCACCTGGAGCTGCGTACACACGTATTTACTGGCGACGGCGTGTACGCGCATGGGCGACTCGTGCGGGCACTGCTTTAGGCAGTACATGCTCAGCTCGCGCAGGCTCTGCGGACAGGCGGATGTTACGCGTCAAGTGAGGGTTTATCTCCTAGTTAAGTGCTCCAACATTTAGATTTTACAAGTCAGGTAACGGATAACCTCCAATTAAATAGAAATGCTCAGGTATTAGACGTCAAGGAAAAATTGATCTCATATTAAATAGCTTTAATACTCATATATTACACGTCAGATAACGGTTTACCTCCAATTAAATAGCCTGAACATTCAGATATAAGATGTCAAATAAAAAATATCTCTTTAAAATAGCTTCAATTTTTAGATTTTAGATGTCAAGTAAAGTAATTTCCCCAATTAAATACTTTCAACACTCAGATATTAGACGTCAAATAACGGTTTACCTCCAATTAAATAGCTTCAGGTCACTACAAAAATTTCAGTGGGCTTCAAAGTCCAATAACTTTAACTATGGCTTACTGGCTCAACTTCATAACTGGAGCCTCATTGACCCATTCAAGGATTACCTGATAATGCAGGTATCTAATTTTCGCCTCGTGAGAACATTATTTGCTCTATGATGCATTTCTTCACAACTTAATTGCCTTACTTCTTAACGGAAATATTGTGGACAGTAAATAGCTTCAATACTTCACTTCTTCGACTTCAATACTTCACTTCATGATGAAAATACCATGGGCAGTAAATAAAATGTATCAACCTGCAACTTTATTACCCAAATACCACCTCAGGAATCACACTGGTCACATTGAGCAGGTACAAAATTATTTCAGCCTCACTTAACCATGCTAAAACCTTGAGTCAGCAGCAGGACATAATGCCTGTCTGTCAACAGTTGGAGATCAAGCCTGTCAACAGGAGACAGCCTGTTTGCAAGACACAAAATCTATCAACAGCAGGAGACAAAGCCTGTCAAACACCATGCCTCAGCCTCCAACACCACCACCGCCACCCCTCAGCCTCCACCACCACGCCTCAGCTCCACCAACACCACCACGCCTCCCCCACCACCACCACCCCGCCTCACCCACCACGGACAGGAGGTGCTCCAGCTTGGACGAGGTGGTGCTCTCGGTCTCACAGAAGGGCAGGGGGTCGAACATGAGGTGCGCGAGCGTCAGGCCCAGCGAGTTGATGGTCAGGCCGCCCACCAGCGGCGAGGCCGGCGACAGCGGCGTCATGCCCTGCGACAGCGCCTCCGGCTGCACCACACGGTAAAGCAATTTAAAAAGAAATACTTTATTTTACGAATCATGAACTTATTTTACTCCCTTATGAATCACCTAATCCCTCAGACTAACTTTTTTGGAAAGAAATACTCCCAAAGGAATCGTCCAATCAACTAGTCTAACTTTTTTTGCCAGACATCCATGATTTTAGCCGCCCATGTACACCCTCTGTACTGGGCTGCTGAAATCATAGATGCTCCGATGAAGAAGTTGTCTATTAGTATATTGAAACAACTTGGAAGAATCTCAACTACACATTGACAACTGCAAATAGGAACATATATGTTTTTAGTAATAAACTCAGTTAAACTACCTAAGCTCCACGATGCTTTAGTTGCTTTAACTTGCAGTTTGATATCGATGAAAAAGAACATAAATTGCCTTCAGTCTATACGTCAGAGCATCCAGCTTTCATCCTGCTTTGCAAGACACAGAAATTTAACAGATTAGATGGCCTAGATAATTTAGCTTAAGCCTCCCTAACCACAAAAAATGTGGTAAAAAGCGGGAGGCACCATTTAGTACGGAGTTTAGGAAACGGGGTATCTATGCACAAAGAGTGATTCCACACAAGACTTCCTGCAAATAAGAAATTCAGCAATTGGCAAGTTGGAGTTGGTAGTCCATATTGAACAAACATCATATATTGCGTCTCTAAAATAAACACACGTTCAAATTACTGCAAAAATAATCCACTTCTGAATCTGGAAATTGACTATCGCAAACCTTAAAATATCGCCTAGAAACAGAAAGCCACTAGAACAAGCGAGTTGAGTTCAATTGTGCAAAATGATGATTCTTTCTTAACACTAGAACACAAACTCTATGTTCGAAAACGAGTGGAAAACACCAGGGGTGTACTTTCCAAGGTCAACCCTTTACAAAAGCTTAGCTACTTTTCTTAATACCAGAACATAAACTCTGTGTTCGAAATAGAGTGAGATCTTCAACAATTTGCCGTATAAAATTTAACCTTTACCGTCTGAATTGGAATGCTCATTGTACCGTCATTGCAACTACCGCTACATGAGAGCCAATGGCATCAGTTGTCACCGACGTCAGAATGAGGATGAAACTGCCACGCGGCAGTGAAATTCAAACACATTAGGCTAGAAAATCAACACGAAATAGAAGATATAAACGATGTTCTTGTTGAAATTTTGAAATCCCCTAAACGGTGAAGAATCAATCGGCTGTACGAGGTGACCCCACATTAGCGAACAAGTCCACCCAAAAATGAAAGACAATAAAGCTGTTTACAGCACAGGATATTGTAAACCAAAGGATGACCAATGTTACAAGTGAATGTCAATAGCGCTTTTTAGAGCACTGGATTTTGGAAACCAAAAGCTGGCCAATGTTACAAGTGAATGCTTATAAAGCCATTAACAGAACAGGTTACTTCTGATTTTCGGAAGAAATTATTACAGCGTGAGTTAGATCAGAAATTAGAACAGGATATTAAAAACCACCAAAGGCTGGCCAAAGTGTAGGCACCTTGTATGTTTCAAAGGAGACGAGTAGTTTCTCGACGACGTGCTGAAGACTGAAGCGGTCGCAGGCGGCGGTGTTGATGCGCTGGTGCAGGCGCGTCCAGGTGTCGGCATAGGGCGGCCGCACGACGCGCTCGCGAGGCGCCAGCAGCATGATGGGAGCGTTCTCCAGCGGGCAGTACGACAGCCGCACTCTGCTCCCGCTCGGACTGTCGTCCACGCTCTGATCAACCGGCAAAACGAGAAATTCCTCCAATGCGAAAATCAGACACAATACAAGGATCAATTTAATAAGCTTTTAGGTGTGTGACCGAGGCATTTTGCACTCGGCCACTGTACTTAGAGCGCCAGCAGCAGAAGAAGTTAGACAGCTGCGGCAGCTAAGGTGGGACTGATGGGGTCAGTTGGACCAGAGGGATCGTTTTCGTTCAGTGAGGCAGTCAGAGAGCATTGGAGAGCAGAGCTCAGTTTTGGTACCGCGCAGGTAGCAAACTAGTGCGTGGCTTAGTGCTGCTAAACGTTCTGCTCGTACGCCGTGAATCTATTAACACGCGCGGTTGCCTCGTGTTTTTGTAGCCTCAGTATTCGTGATTTTCCTCTAACCCCATGTTGTTGGAGTGTGTCAACCATTTTTAGTGCATATTTTATCCGGTTACCTCTATTAAAAACCTTTTAAACTGTCTTGAATAAACGGGAGTTTTTAACTACGCTTTAGACTGCGATTTCACCACGTTTTCAATAAATTATCAAGCTACCTGAACTGTTTTAAATGTAGGCCCCACTCCAAATTGCAGTGGAGCGCATAACTTCCGTGGAAAAGGAAACGTTAAGGTCTTTACAGGAGTTTATTGAATCGAATCGCCTGTCGGCAATACAAATGTGGCGAGATAGCCTGATGTAGCAGTTCGTAAATAAGAAAAGAAGTTTACCGGTCACAGATTTTGGGTGACTGAGTCAGAAGTTTTCCGACCACAGGTGTTTTGGGGACTTTTGTATTTTTTAATACCAACTCAAAAGCTAACCTTACTATGACCATTAAGATTTCACACACTGACCGAATAGATGCCACACATTGATCGCATAGGTACACACTAACTATGGACTCCACACCCCAACCGTATGTTACACACTGACCGTATAGATGCCACACACTGGCTGTGGACTCCACATACTGACAGCATGCCACACACTGACCGTATGTCACACACTGACTGTATATCGTACACTGACCGTATGCCACGTCCCGATTATAGGCCAAAAAAATACTCAGTGTTTGGATCTCACACTGACTCCACACACTAACCATACGTCACACACTGACCGTGTAGATCTCATGGTCAGTGCCGGGGTGCGTGGTGAGGGGCAGGAGGCGCAGGAGGTGCTGGGAGTCGCTCTGGAGGTGCCGCGCGAGAGCGGAGTACGTCTCGCTCACCAGGTACTCCTGCAGCACCGCAGCGCTGCACACGCTGTGCACCTCACTGCACACGCTCCACACCAGCTGTGCCCAGCGGTTAGAATGGGTTATGAGCTATTTTAAGCTTCCCTAAGTACACTAGCTGTGTCACCTGTGTCACCTTGTAGTTGTGGGTAGGAATTAGAATAGTTTATGAGTTATTTTACACCTCCCTAAGTGCACTAGCTGTGGGCAGGAATTAGAATGATTTATGAGTTATTTTAAGCCTCCTTAATCATACTTGCTGTGGTGAGGGGTTAGAATAGATTATCAGTGATTTTAAAAAGTGCAAACTTCGAACCATTCAAATAAGTTTGAGGTAAGTAGAATAATAATTTTGTAAAAGCCTCTTTAACTACAACAAAGGTGTTCCAAAGAAAGGATTGATGAAGGCACCATTTAGTTTGGAGTTAAGAAGATAGAGAATCTATGAACAAGGTGTGTTCCCTCACAAGATCCAAAGTGCATAGAAACAGTTAGTGAAGAAGGAAATTTGTGAAACAAGATAAAAGTTGATGAAACATATAATAGACGCTTAGAGGACAGCAGTATGCCAAAAAAATGGCCCTTACCGAAATAAAAAATTAATTCTATTTCAACAAAAAGAGAGCTTACTTTACTTTCCGCAAGGGACCTCACATTTTTCCCTCAGGAATGCTATTTACCAAAGACACAATAGCTATATTCCTCAAAGAACACTGCGGCAAGGGAACAGCACGTGTGTCCAGGGAGGGTAATGCTGCACACGCTGCACACCAGCAACGAGGGGACACGCGCATGACAAGAGAGGGAAAGAATTTGCTTCTCTCGGAGGTACGAGGATAAGAGCAGTACACTTTGCGCCAGAAAGAACATGGTTCAATTCCAGTTCAGGCTGCGGCATTTTTGTTAGAGCGAGCAGCTCTTACGGTGATTCCAAAAAAAATAGAATATAGGGTTAAGAAGCTGAAAACCTAATAGACGATGAGAGCGTTGCAATGAAGCAATCAAGGAAAAGGTTTCTTTGGAAGGATGCTTCTCCAGAAATAAATTCATCTATCACACAAACAAGACATGGTTTTAATATGCTTGAATGATACTAGCTGCTGAGCAACCTATTCTTGACCGATTCAAGAGATAGGTACACCAAGCAATAGGTGCCTAGTGAACACCTCCACTCAGAAATGACAATTAAAGACATCAGACAAAAAAATACCATGTTGTCTCGACTTGTACTGAGTTATCATTACTCTCATACGTCAACAGAATCCCCGTATGACAACAAAATGAAGGCTTTAAAATTATGTCAAAATGAAGGCTTTAAAATTACGTCAAAATGAACTCCAATCAATAACCACACAGAAGTGCGCAATAAAACGCAAGCTTGGAAATTGAAAAGGATGTAATAACTCAGCGCATAAAGAACAGGGATTCCCCTAAGATTCCCTAAGAATCGCCCAATAAGTACGACTATAGAACAGGGATTCCCCTAAGATTCCCTAAGAATCGCCCAATAAGTACGACTATAGAACAGGGATTTTATGTTGAGTTGGAAATGAAAGAACAAGAATTTCAAGTTGAGCTGGAAATGAAAGAAGAAGAATTTCAAGTTCAGCTAAAATGAAAGAACAGGAATTTCAAGATAATTTGGAAATGAAATAACATGAAAATAAGAGAAAACATTCATATTAGAATGTTGTTAGTAAATTGAGCCACCTTGCGCGTGAGATCATGGTCCTTGTCATGCACAGCAGCCATGTGCAGCACAGCCAGCTTGCAGTTGACGCTTGTGTGCGGAGACTTGAAGTATTGGTAGAGCGAGTCCTTGGTGACGCGCAGCTCGAGCACACGACTGCCCCCGCCCACGCCCGCCTCCTCACTGTTGCACTCCACGAAATGGAGGCTCCGTGCGGACGCCATCTTGCCGGCGGGCGAGCTCTGTGACACAGCGATGGTTAGTGGATAACCGTCCTTTGCTTGGTGAGGAGGTGCGCTACGTGGTCTTCCAGTGGAGACATATGTCACGTTAGAAACGAGGAAGTGAAGCGTTATTGCCTTCAATCATGAGGAAATTAGGTGATATGGTTTTCAATTACTAAAAATAATATATTTCGCCAGACAGTAAAGAATAAATGCTGCGTATGCACAGTTTTGAATTAAATTGTTTCTACCCATGCCACAGTTTAGTTCAATTACTTCAAGGACTTCTGAAATTTAACACTCGTGCAATTCCAACCTTTTCATAGGATATTATTCACCTACATGAAAGATTAAAACATGAGTTATTTTTAGCCTTCCTTACCCCCTACAAAGGTGTTCCCATAAGAGGAAGGTACTATTTATTATGGAATGACGGAAACGGAAAACTACACCATCATTATAAATAACACAAAAAACAATACCAAACCAGGCCACTACCATGTAACATCACAACACAACACCAAACACAAGGGACCACAACACACACCACTGACCACTTGGTAGAGCATGGCGTGCGGGGGCAGATCGGGGGGCGGGGGGCACAGGAGATGGGGGGTGGGGGGGTGGTCCATAGACACGTCGAGCAGGTGGCAGCACACACCGGGGATGATCACCACCAGGTAGTGCTCTGGGGAGATATAATACACTTTACATTTTGTCTGCACCAGTGCTATCAATTATTTGCATCAGTGCTATCAATATCAATTAGTAACTTATTTAGTTATCTATCTATGTATTTAAATGTATATATATATATTTTTTTTTCCATTTGATTTATCTGTGTCTGGTTCTGACCAGCCATGAGGGAGTAGGAAGGCTGGGCGGTCTGGGCGGTGGTCCAGGGCACCTCCTCGAGCACGGTGTGCAGCACGCAGCCCTGGTGCAGCAGCGTCACGCTGTACGCCACGAACACGCTCAGGCACGCCGGGTCCGCGGGCGTCATCGCCTGCCGCGACTGTAACGAGCATACCTACTTTATAAATTATGGTTGAGTTGTGTGCGTGTACTGGTGTGTGGGACCGGGGATTTCTATTCTGGTGCAATGGGGTCTTTATCAGGACAATTAGCCACGTGTAAATTCCGCCAGACGATTATCTGCGATTCACCAAAATAAATATTTTCGAAGTATGTGATGTTCTCTTTTCCACGTTTTTCGTAGTCAGTTTTTCAAAGCAGTGTTTGTGTATTAAACATTGTTTGTGTGATCTGCTTGTGATACAGGCAGATAGCCAGAGGACCCCACCTTGTAGATGTAGTGGTGGCAGATGCAGAGGGCGCCGTGGGGGGAGGCCACGACGCGCATGTCCAGCCAGGGGTCGGCGGTGGTGTGCAGGAGGCCCTCGTCCCGGTAGTCGGACCCGAACCCCGCCACGCCCGGGCTGTCCAGGCCAGCCAGCTCCAGCGGCACGTTCAGCTGCAGCAGGTACAGTCATTTATGTCAGATGCATCGCTTTGTAGCAGGTGCATTATTTTGACTCAGTTGCATTGCTTTGTATTGGTTGCATTACACTGCATGGGGATTCCAACGCTCTCACACTGTTGATTAATTTGAACATTTTTGAAATGAGCTAATTTTAAGTATGTTTAATTGGCGAAGAAAATTTAGCTTGCTGAGAGTTAGGTAAACTGTGATTTTAACACGGACATAAAAGAATAGGAATTTCAAGTTCAGCTGGACATGAAACGGGAATTTTCACCGGTGGCACACGAGGGGAATTTTCATAATGCTGCTGAGCGACCAGTGGTCACACACTCAATTTCCATAAGTACTTAATCAATGCTAAATGAAAGTACGATCCAATTAATGTTTACTATTTTCCAAATAATTTACCACAATTGATTTTAAATTAGAGTTGAATATTGAACTTCAGTTTAACCCATGGCGGTTAACGTGTCAAAGGATTTATATTCATGTATGAAGTGGGTGCAAAATTTGTGGCCAATTAGTAAACTCCATTTTGAGAAAGAAAAACTGGTTATTTTTGAAGAATTTATTCAAACAATAACATCCTTGGACTTCTATGACCTGATTCAATCTGTCAACGAATTTATATATATATGCCTCGTTTGTAAAATTCTTTATGTTTTGATGCGAAATATGAATCTCACTCATTCCTAATCTCTTCCCGTGATATCAACCTAAGGCCATTTAAATGGTTCTGTTATCCTCGAAATAAGTGATAATCAGAAAGGGCGAGGTCGGGAGAATATGATGGATGCGGTAAACCCTCCCACTCAAGTTCTTCTAGGATAGGTTTGGTCAGTCGCGCTGTGTGTGGGCAATGTCTGATATGTTTAGTTGGATTGAACATAGGTGCGAATAATGCAGCAAAATATCAATGATTCCTTAATAGCCTGAAAGAAAGAGGAGTAAATTACCCATATTATAAGTCAGCAATAGAAATAGACATAAAATCAATTTAGATAATTTCGAATTCTTCTTTTCTAAATCAGCAACAACTTTTGCACCAACCTGATACTACACAATTATTAAATTAGTATATCTTTAAGTACCCAACAATTGCTCGATGATATTGTTCATGACTTATACAATCCTAACACACTGCAATCACCACACCTACCACAGTGCAGTCACCACACTCACCACAGTCTCGCGAGGTTTGCTGGCATGGAACTGTAGTGCGGTGAGCATCACACGAGGCTGCTCGTCGCCTTCGTCCTCCTCTGCGCAAACAACAAATGTGGTATAAAAAATATGGTTCTTTTATGTGAACTGTCTTAGTCACAAACGTGTTACCACCAACCTTTGTGGTATCGTTTTGAAGATCAGAACCAAAGTTTATCATCATTACCATGGTCAAGTAGAATTTATTTCTCAATCATGATTACCTGCTATACTATTTACATTTAATGCGATGTTCATGATTTATCTTGATCATCATCACTATCCTCAACACAAATGTGCTGATGTCACAAAAATTTGAAGTGTTATTAATTCATGTTTTCATGATCAAGATAAGTGAAAAAGAACGCTTTGATCAATAAAGATCATCTAACTCAATAATTCTCGCAAAAGAAGCGACAGAAAGTCATCTCATACAGAACTGGTGACGAGAGAAGCAGCAGAAGAGATAGTGCAGGGGTTCACCAAACTCACCTCACACAATTACCGTCTCAAAAATACCACAATGCATACATAATACAAAACCAGTAATCACAGCAGGTTTTTTTAGGATAGAGCGCCCTAGTATGCAGGAGGTAGATTAGGATATTTTTGAACAGCGCTCACAAAAATCATCAGGACGATGAAAAAAAGACATATAAGACCTAAGTAGTCATTCAAGCAAGTGTCCTATAAAATCATCATTCCATAAGACAATAGTTAACAACTAATTGTGTCCACGATTAATTGATGAATACACGAACACAATTAATCCTCGCCTCACCGAGCCCTAGAGTGCTAACCCTTTTTTATATCGAGTATCACATCCGACTGTACGTTAGAATAGATTTCATGCGAGTCGGTTAATGTTTTCGTCAAGTACCACAGCACTTTCTCCAATAAGCAGACACTAATTTTAATTCGGCAGACTGCGACCTTGAGATTCAGTAAAGACTCTTTTAAGTACGACCTGAATGCATTACTGGGATCACCATTAACTTCACTCCCCAATCTAGGGGAGCAATTCCTTAACACGCTCAAAGTGTCATTCATCCCTCGCAAAACACAGCAATACATGCTGACGTTACCACACTTGATAGCAGAACTTGCAGATCGGCTCAAGGTAGATTAATGTATAACACCTAGAACCCAGACGTTGAAGCCTCACCGTAATTTCACGGCGATCTGAGCACTAATTTAAATCAGCTAACTCGCACCAACAACAAGCACACAATGAGGCAACACAGATGTTAAAATATCAAGCGCATCTGAGCATCACGGACCCAAGATGCAACATGGTGAAGCCCCTCCATAACTTCACGGCGATCTGAGCACTAATTTAGAACAGCTAGCGGACGCGAATAAGCCCACGATGAGGCAACACAAAAGTTACAATGCACGTTAACACAGCGAGCACGACGGACCGATGGTGACGTTAGCAGCATCAGGAGGCGGGAGGCGGTGGTGCAGGTAGTAGAGATGGTGCAGGCTGGGGCACCACTGCGCCCACACGAACACGCCGCACACGCCCTCCTTGAGCGGCTCGTCCGCCACCACCCACAGCCTGCACGGACCAATCACTGTCAGCCTTGTCAACACCAGGCCTCTAATTGGACACTCAATGTGGCTCATCCTTATTGCCTAAGCTCATCATCTCATTGGATGCATCGATGTGGCTACCATCACTGTTCCCCACACTGCCCCTGTCTACCAAGCCAAGTTCACTAAATTTGGACTAATTTCATCAACTTGAGGTTAGGTTCATACACATTAGGAAAAATTCATCAACTTGAGGCAAAGTTCATCAACTTGAGGCCAAGTTCATCAACTTGAGGCCAAGTTCATCAACTTGAGGCCAAGTTCATCAACTAGAGGCAAAGTTCATCAACTAGAGGCAAAGTTCATCAACTAGAGGCAAAGTTCATCAACTTGGGATCCAATTCATCAACTTGGGATCCAATTCATCAACTTGGGATCCAATTCATCAACTTGGGATTCAATTCATCAACTTGGGATCCAATTCATCAACTTGGGATCCAATTCATCAACTTGGGATCCAATTCATCAACTTGGAACTAAATTCATCAATTTGGGGACAAGTTCCTTAACTAGAGCAGAGTTCATCACCATGGAGCAAAATGGGGAGCAGCCTCACCCCGAGACACAGTCGCGGTTGAAGCCAGAGTGAGCAGCTGATTCTGAGTCTTGCTGGGAACTGCAGCCGTTCTCAGCTGCAAGCAGACGCAGGGCAAACGAGTACACCGAGATGGCTGCAAGGAAATACAAATTTGTAAGGAACGTTTACAGTTAACTTCAGCACCGCAGTACTTCTATTCTACCACGATACGCCATTGATCTCAATCCACTATACAGAAGTCGAGGGTATAAATTTACAACCTGGTTATTTATTGCAAAATAGGGCAAAAATCGCAACTTTTTATGATTCCACACTCCAGTTGACTAAGCATTTTCCAATCTCATCAATTAAATCCCATAAACTAACTTTTAGAAACCATAAATAAGTCCCCACTCTTTAGTTCTCACTCGTTTAGGATGAAGAAAACAGATCTCCATCACACACACGTATCAAACGCCACAGATTCAGCTGCAATCCGCCGTGCACTGACCACAACACACCACACTGCGGCAAAGCGAAGCCTCAGCACTCACAGTCCCTGTGTACGAGGACGAGCAGCTTAGCCAGGCGGGTGTCGCTGGGCGGCTGCTGCTGCTGCTTGCCAGGGTCTTCCGTGTTCAGGAACTCCAGCTGAACACACAAGGTTTAGGCTACTGTAAGCACTTGTTCAGGAGGGGTGAAGTATACAATAGGACCCAGGAAGCCCTTTTCCGTGTTCAGGAACTCTCCAGCTGAACACACAAGGTTTAGGCTACTGTTAACACTTTTTATAGGGTCAAGTACAGTTTAAGAGCCAGGAAACTCTTACTGAATATGCAAGGTTTAGGCTTTTTAGACACTAATTGTACTGTTCAATATAGGAAAAGATCCACGACACACTCTTCCATGTTCAGGAACTCTAGCCAAACAACCAAGGTTGAGCTACAGTAAACCCTCGTTATAGGGTACCGTAGAGTATGGCATCCACTAGGCACTCTTCCACGTTTACAAACTCCAGCTGGGTGCACAAGTTTCAGGTGACTGTAAACACTTGTTATCATGCCGAAGCTACAACATGTTTCTCATACCAGCAGTTGTGCCATGTATCTCATACCAGCAGTTGTGTCATGTGTCTCATACCAACAGTTGTGTCTCATACCAACAGTTGTGTCTCATACCAACAGTTGTGTCTCATACCAACAGTTGTGTCTCATACCAACAGTTGTGTCTCATACCAACAGTTGTGTCTCATACCAACAGTTGTCTCATACCAACAGTTGTGCCATGGGTCTCACACCAGCAGTTGTGTCTCACACCACCAGTGGTGCCTACCAGTATCTGGCGGTCACAGTTGAGGTTAAGGCTGTAGACGTTGCCCTGAGGAGCAATCTCGGCCACAAAGGCACTGTAGCGACTACCTCCACCATCTTGGTCTTCTTCCCTGGTCACATAACCTGAAGTCATAGAACTGTGTTAGTTACTACCTTTACGTCCATGAAACTCATCACATAGTATTAGTATCATTGATATTGTTAAATATTTCTTCCATAACATCAAAGATAACATACACTTCTAATAAAAGTATCTGAGTCTCACAAAACTGATTGAAGGATTGATTGTCCTAGGTTTTGTATTTACTGCATAAATTTCTGCCAACCACTTCAAACTCAATGCTGTGTAATTTAATGTTCATGTCCAGCAATAACTGATTCGAGAGAGAAAGGGTTCAATTATCTTAACGGTTTAATTTCATCTAAGTAAAAAATTTTCTTCAAAAGTTTCTCCTAGAAAATTTCCAAGATACAAACAACACATGAAAGAAAAACACTATATTTCAAAGTTGATACATAAGATCAACACAATGGTTTAAAATAACTACCGGTACTATTCACTGTCGTGATGGAGGATTTTGTTGATCAATTAAAGATAAAAAAGGTTAGGTGAAAGAGAAGGGCACAATAACATAGCCAGTGTGAATATTAAGAAGACCAAGAATCCTCTGTCACTTCAAGCTAAAAAATTCAAGCCTTTTAGCTGTACATTGAGGAAAAAATATTTCACTCTGAAATGACTCAGTGAACCGATGTGCACTTTGAAAGTGAGATTTTATGTTTGTAAACTACTGCCACTGTCTGAGCACCTAGAATACCAAAATCTACCAACACTTGTCATGAATGGAACTAGTTTTAAATTAGATAGATTTTCATAAGGATATCCCATCAGCCATGATGCCCACTGGACTGATGATGCACTATATTGAGTACATCTATCTCCTAATGCATTCAAGTTCTTGAGTGCAAGATAAGGCTTTGTCCCGGGTGTCCCCCTAAAAGAAGTAGCCAATTAATAATTTCGATAATTTTTACAATATTAGCGTTAGAAGGCTGATATTTGTTTCTTTGTAAAGAGCAGGATTTAAAGTTTTATTTTATTTCAATAAGTTTGTCTATTTGGCATACCAAAAGGTCAGAAACAAGAATTAACATGGTAAAGATTTTAACTAATGACGATAAAACAAAATCAGTGAGACAATTGTCTGCCAAGACCCAGGGAAAGAAAACTACTGTTCATTTTATTCTCAAAAAATAGCTTTATTTAAAATCATATAAAATACAATGCCATCAAAAAATCTCACCAAAAGATAAAGCTTGGAGGCTATTATTTTGCAGGAGAATAAAAAACATGAGCAGTTCTGATCAAATATTCTTGGATAACATAATTTTTTAGCAAAGAATGTCATATTTATTTAAAAAGAATGCCAAATAGGCAAAATTATTGATACAAAATAAAACTTTAAATTCTGCTCTTTTCAATAACACTTATTTCAGTCTTCTAACAGTAATCTTTTACAAATTACAGCATTTTCCCATTGGCTACTTTTCAGTAAATACCCTGCACAGCCTGCAAAAATGACAACAAGCCTTTGATGCTTACCTTCAATGAACTTACATTAATTATGTAGCTTAGTAAATATTCACAACAGAGATAAAAATATGAGATATTATGCAATAAAAGTCTAGAAAATAATATCTATAATTAAACACTCAGAAAACCTAAAAGCAGACATCAACACTAAAGTAGCTCATTAGGAATGCTTCTATGCGCCATAACATTAAAGCAAACAATACGCATAGAACCACAAGAAAAATTTAAACACGATACATGAAATGAACTATACAACTCTAATAGGATACAAATTCAATAAAGAATAAGAAGCAAAAAAAAACTACAATGAAAAATCACAAATTAGAGGAATCAGAATATAACGATCAGACAACAAGAAAGAAAAATTTACCAAATTTAAAACAAGGCAAACAAAACAGAATTAACAATATGCTGTAACTAAATTTATGAATGAACAGTTTAATGCACTAATACATTAAACATTTGTAAATTTAAAAAAAAAACTTTACTTGGAACAAGAATTATTTGCAAATAATAAAATTTTAGTGCCTAAAGCAGATTGGCCCTCATGAATAGACCAAAACCCAATGCTCTGCAAAACAATACACACAGAATAATTGCTACTTTTCCGTAAGAAAAATAATCAATTAGCAGTAGCACACTGCCGTTCAATTCATTATATTTATTTGAATACTCCAGACAAGGCACAAAACAGGTGCAGTTTTCATATTCAAGATTTTATCTTTCATAGAATGGGATCCAAATTTGTTTTATGACTTATTTTATTACAATCAGCCAAATTTAAATTACAAACTCAAAAGTCAACATGAGAAATAACAATTAAAGCAATAACACATTACAGGAACAAAAAAAATATAGCTGGAGACACTGATGCACCACATGAAATATTGGGATACATAAAAAAACACTCACAAGGTTTAATCCAGAACTATGAGTAACAAACTGTGCAGAAATTTTCTAGAAGCAAAGGCTATGTTCATTGAAGTATTCTTGCAGAATATGCTGAATAATTGTGCATCACATCACAGAGCATGCCAAAATAATCTCCATTGAATATGGACATCTTAGAATAGTAAAAATGAATGGGTATTAAAATATTTTTAAAATCAAGATAGAAGAGAAAGAATGACAAAAACACTGAAACAAGGGTTACATAGCAATGATTTATATATACCCAGTAAAGTGCGTGATGAATTGACAGTAGTTTGGACAACTGGCAGCACTTTGTCAAAAGTGTAGAGGACCTGAAATATTGCAGAACACCAAAACCTGAACTACCATTAATTAGGAAGGTATGAAAATAAAAGTTCACAAGTTTCTTTAATCGTATATATACAATAAGCTTGAGTTTTGTGGCAAAAACATACTATATTCAAGTTATTTATTGAATATATTTCATGGCACTAAACCATTGAACTCAAATTATTGAAACAAAAAGGTCAGATATGTGCAATAAGAGTACATTAAACCACCAATGCTTTGAGCAAAAATATCAGTTATAAGTGACCATTAAACAGAAGGTATCAACCAACATCTCGGTAAGAAATAACTTCCCAAATAATTCAAATTCATCAGAAAATGATGTACCTGAACACTTTGTAGATCAGGGGATGCAATAGCTATGTGAGTAGCAGTGGTGAGAGAAGGGGCCAGCAGCCCAGAGTCTGTCTTGGCAGCGCCGCAACCACTTGCTCCATAGCCAGCTGCTGCGCTGGGTGCTGCCTCTGTAGGAGACGTTGCTGTGCCTCCAAGCAAGACCTCTTCTTCCCAGACACACAGCAGGCATCCATCATTGGTCTCTCCAACCCAGTCGAAATTGCAATCTGCAACAATTGAGCCTTGATAAAATGTTCAAATAAATGGCTATCATTAGCTTCTTCACAACTGGAAAGACAGCAATCCAATGTATTTCTTCATGCAAACATTGATAATAATTAACTTGTGCTAATAATTCACAATTATTTGTCAAATGCGGTGATTAACATGTCATAAAAATCATCCCAAAATTGAAAGTTTTAGTAGGTAAATGGCAAGCACACTTTCAGATAGTATAAAGACATTTCATAAAAAAATAAAAATATTTTTACTTTAATCACAAAAAATTTAAAACAATTTTGATCATAATTTTTAAGATAACTCATGAGGCAAACAACTGATGCCAGAGGTATAAGAACCATTCTTAAAATTTACATTGTAGATAATAAATAATGAGTTACATTTTCATATGATTTCCAGATGTAAGACTTCATTATCTTCCACATTACTTGACAATTATGCAAGATTACTAGGCATTTTAAAAAATTTCTCTAAAAAGAATAATTACTTATTTCAAATGAGCGCATATTAACTTGTACAGCAGTCTAAACATATCTAAACAAATCCTACAGCTGTTTTAATTTGTTTTGTAACAACATGTTTTTATATAATTACAAATAATTTCTAATGACATTAGGCAAAGCAATATGGTTCTGTATAGGATATCTATAACATTTGAACACAAATTTTAATACTTGCATTTAACTCACTCTGAATAATTACTAAATATTACAGCAGAAATGCAGATATACACCGACATAATCCCAATAAAAATTTATTCAAAAGAAATAGTTCAGTAATTAAAGCTTAGACAGTTAAACAGTAAACATAAGCATATTGGTTGCAACCCTAATGAAAAACTTACACTGATTTTCTTCTAAGAAGAGCAATGGTTTAGAAGTAAATACTGCCATTGTGTATTTGTCATTAAAATACCACAATCAATCCCTTCTGTATAAAAGGTAAAATTTATTACCTAAACATCTGCAAATTTTTTCTTGATTTTGTAACCAGGAGACTTGGTTATCTAACAAAATGAAAACAATTGAATGAGGTTATGATATACAACCAAGATACTAAAGTAAATAGTACTAATAGTTCCATTAAATATTTGTCATTTTGGCATGATATACGCAAACCTTAATTCAAACCTTAAAATGTTGAAAAAAAATGGGTTTCAAGACCAAATGTACTATTTTACATTATTTTAGGTTTTGGCATGCATACTGACATTCATGAGTGAACAGGACTATCAGAAAACAAGTTGATACTACTTTGATTTACAAGTTACCCTAACTATCCCATTACTAGATCTCAATATGCAAAAGAAGTTATGTTTATAATTTATTGATCATAAAAATTATTTGAATGTGTTTGTAGTCATAGCTAAATCTCATTTAATGTTGGCACAAAGGATTGAAAATATTACCCAAGACATCAAAGTCTATCCTCCTTTCAGCACTCAAGCTTTCAAAGGCTCAAGCAAAAGAAATCACATTCATCTTAGTAATGAAATCCTAAGGACTTTTTTAAGCTGAGTAGGCAAAGTACAGTTAATAGATAGTGTAGGCTTGGCCCCAAATATATTTCTTATTTATCTGTAATATCCAGCTTGCTTAAGTTTTAATACATTCTGTTTTCTCCTACCTTTTCCAGTGATTCTTAATGTTAATTATGGAGATAAGAGTTTAAATGTGTGTTTTTAAGTGTTCATTGGTTGTTTTGTGTTCTTGATTTTTGCTGTATTTCTGTGTTTGAATTGTTTCTTAATGCACTGGTTTTTTTTGCTTTCAGTCACTCAGATCTATAGTAAAACTAGTGTAATATTTCTTGGTAAAGCTATTCATTCACTTTATAAAACCAAGTGTTGATCTGGTAAGTGTTGCTTCATTGTACAGATTGCTTTGCTCGTATATATTTTTTTTTTGTCACTCTAGGTTAAGATTTACTTTATGTTGAGCATGATGTTTTTGTCTGGTATATTGCTTTTTTCCTTTCATTTTTGTTGAAATATTAAGTTTTTCAGTGCTGCTAGATTTTAAGACCATTTCTGTAATAAAATTTTTCCCGAGTTACTATTTTGACTTTGTTGCTGAATGATTTAATTTGAATTTGATTTCATTCATATTCATTTCATAGTCCATTTTTACAGTTGCTTTGTTTAATTTTTAGTTAGTGCATTAACTTTATTTAGCGTGAATTCATTTTTAGCATGTTTATTTGTTCTGCTTTTTACTTTATTTTGAAGTTTAGTTTTGAGGAATTCAAAAGAACTGGTAAGGTTTAATTTCTTTTTTTTTGCATTTTTATTCTCATTTTATCTCTGTTTTCAGGGCTTTTATTTACTGGCTTTTGATTTGTCTTTACTGTTTCTGAGCTCTGTCACTTGTCATTGCATGTACAATTACCTGTTCAATCCAATCACAATAAATCATCATTTGTCATAACCAGTTTCATTACTCCCTCACTATATGGTTCACAAACAGCTAAGTGTAACGATGGGTAAATGCTAGTACCCCGTCCTCTTACAAAAGCCAAGACATTGTATGGTAAGTTCCTAAATTGTTAATGAAAACTCAAACATAAATAACATTTAGAGTAATTAAGAGATGCTAATAAGTTCTATAAAACTAATGATCAGCAGAATATATATATTTCAACTATTGAACAATTTTGCAAAAAAAAATTATGAGAGGAATGATTATATTATTGTAATTTTATAGCTAAATATTATATATTATATATAAAGCAGAAAATGAAAGAATATCTAACACTTATATATTTAATAAGTAGTTCAGATCAATATTGAGTTTAATACGCTTGCAGAATTTATAAACTTGGTTCTTAAGAATCAGTAAAGGAGCACATTTAAAAACATTTTACACAAATGACATTTTGCTTCCTGATGCATCATTTTCAAGATTTAACATGAATTAGTTTCAGGTAGGAATAACATTATATAGTCGAATGCGTCGTACATAAATTGTTCGGAACACGCGCAGTATTTTGGCAGAAACCATCAGCGTCAGCATAGCTAAGCTAGGTCAAGTTATTTCAGGTTTCTTTAGGTTAGTTTAGGCTAGTTTATTCAACTAACCTTACATTACCTAACCTATCATCTTGTCAATACTATATTACAATATATTTATACATCCATTTCTTCACTTGTATATACGATGTTTCTATAACTTCAAAGTTTAATAACTCAAAAATTATGCATCAGCGAGCAAAATGTTATTCCTGGTAAATGTTCTTAAATCTGTTCCTTTAGTGATTCTTTTGAACAGAATTTTTAATTTCCGTGAGCACATTAAACTCAATATTGACTAGTTTCTAGTAGCTTGCTGCTACGAAGTAAGAAACATAAAAACAAATCAGATCAGAGGAGAGTTTATCATGGGCTCAAAACAAAACAAAAATGGTACAAGGGGATTGTTTTCCTCATCTTTAGTCTACGGTCTAACTAACACAAATAATAACTATGAAAATCATATCTGTAGACTTAATAAACTTGAAACAAGTTTCACATAGCAGGCCGATTGCAGTTTATTTGAAAAATTCACATTTTGAAATTTGGTTGACACAATAATTATTATGTTTTAATTTATAACTGTACAGTTTGGTCTCATTTTTTCATATAATCACTCATCCTGTTGAAAATTGAAAGTTGGTGACAAATTTTGCCATTGCTTCTACCTATAGACTTCAATCATCTGAGATTTTTCAATCCTTCATCAATATTGATTTGTTTTGGTAGATGAGTTGCGTTGCCAAATCAAAGGCTATACCGAAACGTGTCAGATACGTGTGCATAAATCCCTACTGAATAAACTAAAAGTAGGATTCTTGGAAAATATTAAAGAACTAACTTTACTTATTGCATATTTTGAATCATTATCAACTGTTGAAATCCATAGGCAAAAAACATTTCAAAGAAAAATATGTCGCGCCTGTCTGATTTTTAATGCGATTCGCTATATGGCAACATTTCTTAAGCTTGTTGTAACACGTTAGCAATAACTTAATATTCATGTTTATGACAGAAAATGGCTGCAAATTCAAAAAAATCAGAGGAAACAGGGAAAAAGTTTCTATATGTTTGATAAGTACTTCTCAATAGTAATTTAAAGGCCAATTTTCAGTTGTAAAGAATTTTTTTAAAACCCCTGTTTTCTTACCGGCAGGCCGCATGTTTTGCTCAGTTTAATTTGTAACGAGCAACCAATGGGCATGAGTAAATCCTTTGAGGACTTGGATGGCCTGACTTCAGAGGTAATTTTCATATGATGTGTGCGTGAAATTTCTCATGTACAAAAATCATTTTCTTCTTTGAATTGATTGCATTTATGCCTAATACTAGAACCCCTCCCAAGAGAATAATAAACTGCTAAGATACAAACTCTAGCTCTGAAGAACTCTGGACTATTTATTTAAGGAGAGTTTGAAGCAATAATAATGTGCTCGCCGTAGCAGAGTGGTTAAAAGCCTCGCCTTTAACCACTCAAGCACATTTTGCCGAGCGCACAAAGTTTCATGCACAGGATAGGCAACAAAACTCGAACTCCGATGTCTACTGGCAATCAATGTATCACTGATGAACTCCCATAATAAACACTGCATGTTATTTTCATTTATTATTGAGCTATTACCTATTAACGTCAGATTTTTCTGGTGCACCCGGTTGACTGGTACAGAAATGGGTATTAACTATTACGCTGCAGTGACTTTATAAGCTGATAACCAGAAAGGGAGGCAGCCTATAGAGCTTAAAGATCGAGTTAGATAT
Organism: Platorchestia sp. MABIK; assembly: GCA_014220935.1. Classification (NCBI taxonomy): domain Eukaryota; kingdom Metazoa; phylum Arthropoda; class Malacostraca; order Amphipoda; family Talitridae; genus Platorchestia; species Platorchestia sp. MABIK. Next base: position 57,304 of record JACJUY010003180.1, on the reverse strand, counting down.
GTTAGCTCAACCTTCCATGATCACAACGAAAATTTTACGAAGAGAAGGATGACGGCACTATTTAGGGTGGAGCTAAGGGAACGCGGAATTTATGCACAAGGTACGTTCCCACACAAGATCTCTTAAACGTACTAGTCCTAAGTTTGGGAGAAATTTTAAAACACAAAATTAAAGTTGAAGAAGGAAGTAGTTGGTACTGGAAAACAGAACTGCAGTGAACCGAGTAAAAAGCCGCCAGTAAAAAACAAAAAATCCTACATATTCCAAAAAAAATAACGCCTACTTAACTTCCAGCTCGGGATCTCTCACTTTTTCCTAGGACCAATTCGAATAAAGATTACAAATCCGTGCGTAGGGTTGGCAAAAATATCATCACATTGAAAATGAGGGGCAAGGAAACACAAGCAGATTTTCATCTTAAGGTCTATACTTCACGTTTGGCACAGTTCATGTACGGTATAATATATGGCAGTAGTGGTCATTTTACAATATCACAGCCAGTAATGTTCACACTGACATGAGAGATCATCTCTGGTAGAGCAGGTAACTCGTGTTTACTAAGTTGTCAGCTAAGAAAGGTAAAAAAATATAGCTTTGTTTGGTAAGTACATAGAAAATCTTAAGGAGAGTTTCACACAAGTAGTAAAAAATGCAATACATCTATGCATAAAATATGTTCCACACTCAGATACGATACTGACCCACAAACGATGACAATCAAACAATGAAAAATACAAACTATACATCATGCATTTCCAAACCTAAAATTAAATGCAGAATTCCTGTTCTACAGCAAATCTACGAATACAAACAAATCTAGAATTCTTAGAAATACAAATCTGAATATTCAAATTCCGTAAATTTTCAAGCGAATACTCGATACATCGCTGCAACAAGAACCTAGAAATCAAAATTTGAGACTTGATTAAAAGGAGTAACTTTTCGACGGTTGAAATCAAATGGATAATTGCAATGCATCAGAGATCTACACATGAGAAATGTAGAGAAAGCAAATAAGAGATGTCATCACTTGTGAAGTGGATCACAGTTTTTGTGGGAGGAAAGGAGGAAACACCACGACAGTATCCGTAGTTTCTGCTATTATTGAAAGTGAGAAGGTTAAATGCAATACATCGGAAATCAATCCACCACTGACGATTGATGAAATGGAAGTCACGATAGAAGAACGAATTGATGGCGTTTGGTGCAAAGGAAGTTCATAATAGAAGAAAGAATTGATGGCGATTGGTGCAAAGGCAGTTCACAATAGATGAAAATTTTGATGGCTATTGATGCAAATGAAGTGCACGATAGAAAAAAGTATTGATGGCGATTCATTCGATAAGACGTGACAAAGAAAAATATCCAGGAGACGATTGATGCCATATTAATGACTATAGGAAAAAATCATATCTGATGACGTTTGGTGATTCAACACAACGCCAGTTGGTATTCAGAAAGGAGCATGATGTGTCACAATCAATTTCCTGCCGATTACCAGTTTCCTGAAGTAATTCAAAATCATATCAATGAAAAACTGACGGTCACTGTTGGGACACAAAAATTTTATGACGTCCATTTGCAACAAACATTTGATATTAATTTGAACCTCCCTAATCACAAATAAGTCATCCCAAGCGAGGAAAGAAGAAGGCACTAAATAGCATGAAATAAAGGAAATGAGGAATCTACACACTCAATGTGTGTTTGGACACCCTGCAGCATGATTGAAAGAATAAGGTAACAGTTGCAGAGAAGAAGCAGTGAATTGAAAAAACGGCCACAAAAAAACACATAATTCACATGAACAAAATGAAGATATTTACGACGGAGAAACAATATAAAACTTACCTTAACATTAAGAGGTTAATAAGATAGAATAAATTAAAAAGTAGGACCAAGTTAAAGCTAGATGAGGTAGTTTCAACACAGCAAAATGGGAGGCAAAATATATTGACACACATCGAAACTTCACAACCAAAATGTTGCATCTTGTATCATAAATCGCATGAGTTGCCCATCACATGACAGTTGAAAGATGCTCAGTTTGAAGGCTACTATTAAACTTACGAGTGACACAGTGAAGGGAACCAGAAAAAAATTCTGTCACTAGTTCGACATAGATAATATTTGACATAATACCTAAGCTCACAGCATGTTTGTCATTGTAAAGCTAAAGTTGTCATGAACACAAAGAAACCTTAACAAATAAGAGGAACAAAACGTCAAAATAAAGTGACTTTTTCTCTCGTTAATATCCATACGGTTATCCTAACAAGCTATGAGCCTTGCGACTGTCACTCTCATTTCGTGCTGCATGTGATACAAAATTCAACCGGTAATATCGTTCATAATTCTGTTTTTGTTCATATTTTCTAAATTCTTCGTCCTAAGAATCCCTACATCGTCTAGTTGCAGCATTTCATTCATCCCTCAGAGCTTTGAATTGAAATAGAATTGGAAATCTTGTAAGAGCACTTTCTCAGCCGAGTTAACAACTACTTAGCAGCTAGTTTAGTAACTTCTATTGGAAAATATCATTCATCATGGAAAAATTCTAAGCAGTAATTTTCTCACTCTAAAACGGCGTCAGGATGACATAACGCAGGCTTTCTGCAAACTTAAAATAGCTAATACATGGAATACCCAAACATCAGGTCAGTCATCCTGTAAAATTAATGCCTTTTGTTCAGTAGTTTTTTAAAAAGAGTTCCTTAAATTCTACTCTACAGTAAGAACCAAACATCTACATCTCACTCCAATGAGCTATGTTACTTGTGCGCTGAGCTATAAAACGCTTGAGCCAGAAAAGACACAAAAACTACGAGGTAACATCCAAAAATACTGAGTTAAACCCGTACAATAGAGAGTATTGAGTGAAAATCACAACTTGCTACACACCACCAAGACAGAATCACTGCTTCCAAAAACAGAAATACACAAGCAGAACAACGATGAAACACTGCAAGGCGAGGACCATCTTGATGATGACGTGAGTTGAGCAGAGGCTCCTGCAGACGCTGAACCGGTGGGGGGGAGGCTCGGGAGTGGAGGGGCGGGCAGGCGGCAGCAGGGGGGAGGTCTCGTCAATGAGTGGGGGTGCGGGGGCAGATGAGCTCGCTGGGGAAGCAGGGGTTGTAACAGGTGACGCTACAGACACCCAACACGAGCGGGGCGCCGAGGTCTCGGACGTTCTGGTCACGTCTTCACTCACCGACACCTGTTACACACATACAAGAGTTACATCAACACGTCTCAAGTTGCATGCTATTTGTGTTTGGACGATATAAAAAAGAATCTATGTAGCGGTTAGATAGAATGAAGAACCAATGTAGCAGTAAGATAGATAGAAGAACCAATGTAACAGTAAGATAGATAGAAGAACCAGTGTAGAAGTAAGATAGAAAGAAGAACCAATATACGAGTAGCAGTAAGATAGAAAGAAAAATCAGTGTGGCAGTAAGATAGAAAGCAGAACCAATGTAGCAGTAAGATAGAAAGCAGAACCAATGTAGCAGTAAGATAGAAAGCAGAACCACTGTAGCAGTAAGATAGAAAGCAGAACCAATGTAGCAGTAAGATAGAAAGCAGAACCAATGTAGCAGTAAGATAGAAAGCAGAACCACTGTAGCAGTAAGATAAAAAGCAGAACCAATGCCGCAGTGAAATAGATAGAAGAACCAGTGTAGCAGTGAAATAGATAGAAGAACCAGTTTAGCAGTAAGATAGAAAGAAGAATCAGTGTTGCAGTAAGGTGGAAAGAAGAACCAATGTAGCAGTAAAAGAGAAAAATTAATAAAATGTTAAGATAGAAAGAAGGAGCACTGTATTCGGGAAGAAACACTATTATGGTACATTTAACAAGGCAAAATATCAAGTGATTAGGACTAAAGAAAAATTATTTAAACTTGGAGTAAAACAATGATAACACAAGAGAAACGTATTTGTCTTTGCTGCCGGAAAACTAATTTAAAGAATTTGAAATGGTGATTATTCCAGACTAAAAATGAGCTCAATTCTTAATTAAACAAGCATGTTCTGACATAAAAATTTATTGCAGAACCCAGATAAAAATATTTGCTTATTTGATGCTTTGATCAAAATAAAAATTAAATATTTCATGACACAGGGAGACATAAGTCACTTCATTTGTCTCCAGGTCATGCTTTTTGGATTTATAGACTAACACTATACCACACAATCCAATACTACCATGGCACGAGCCAAGTATGCCATGTTTTAAAACCTATTTACTTTCTTTCAGTGTGTTTTTTGAAGCAGTTTAAGTTCATAGTACTGGCAAAAAATCTCACATGCAGCCTGATGATTGCATGAAGCATTTATAAATTCCTATAAAAAATAAACAAAAGCTTGTCATTACATTAAAAAATTAACAAGTCTTAAGTACACACAAATTCATATATTGACAATCTGTCCAACCTGATAATTAAAGAAGCACACGAGGAAGAAATGTCCCAGAATGAAACTCTACTAACAGGGTTTGAAGGTCTTTCATCTGCGCTTTGCTCTCCATCAGTAGACGGAGGGAAGACGCCAAGGTTATTTAAGGTCTTGCTGTCCCCAACAATACTGAAGGACCCACTACAGGTGCTGTAGTTGCCTGTGTGCGTCTTCTCAGCCGGACCAGGCTGGGTCGCAGCAGCGGCAGTGGTGGCTGCAGTGCCTCCCTCAGCTTGCTCAGAGAGGGAGTTGTGAGAGGAGCAATAGGAGCACCTCAGAGAGTGGCATGACCGCTCCCTTGCATTCTCTTCCTTCTCTGCAATGAGGTCGTTAAGCCTGGCCAGGAACACAAGCTGGGGAGGTCAAATGGTGCACACACAGGATGCAAATGACTACTATAGTATCAAAACATTTACTTTATGAGCTTACCACACCTATATGGAGTGACTGAGTTAAAATTGTAATTCTAAGCAATGAGACAGTGTGGATAGATTATGGAATGAAATAAATTTCAGTTACTGGCTATTTTGATATATATGAATATAGAAAGCTACTAAAAATGAAATGAAAATTCACACCATTGAAATAAAGTTTTCACTCCCATTAGAAGCAGTATGAAACACACAGAGTAAACAGTATTTAGAGGGGCAAAGATAAAATTTGAAAAGATTCATAATAAATGCATTTGGAAGAACAAAAATATATGATGCAATTTACACAAAAGAATGCTTAAAAAAAACAAATGCAATGCTTCAATTTTCTTTCAAAAAATAGAAACTAGTGAGGGCTGAAATACAACATTATTGCATATAGAATAAAAATGTACTTATTTTTATTTTCTATAGTGAATGCATAGGAAGGAAAGAGGTTTCATACATTTCTAGGTAAAGTTTATTTTATGATGCTCCTAATGTGAGCACACTAAAATATTTTTACAACAATTTCTCAAAACACTATTGCTTATTATTGCTATATTATTTGCAATTGTAACTTGCTACAGTACTCATAATACTTTCAGATTATTTCAATGTAACCATTATTTTGGTACATTTTCATCCCGATAAAATTGGTGATATTATATCATTCCTTTTGATACCTTGATAACCTAGGTTTTATGATTACCAACTTGTTTAGTATTTGACCATATTGATGGCAAACCCATTTAATAGCAGTTTAACAAGAGAAATTTTTGAACAACTGACCTGCGAGCAGCCTCCATACACCTCCTGCGCCCTACAGCAAGCTGCTTTACAAGCGTCACGTCAGCCGAGTGCTGCATGCGCAGTGCCAGCTTGGCAGCCATTGTCATCATGTCTTCATACATGACTTTTACTTCTGCCAATCCACAATGTCTCCCAGCACAGTTGTAGCCTTCCCATGCCTGGAATAATGCATATTGTAGAAATTAGAGAACTCTAAGCTTGTAAGCTTGCTAATTTTTTATAATTGGAGGGCAAATATGCAGAGTAGCCTAACCCACAAATCAGAGATCAAAACTAGCAGAGCGGATTTAGTGATAATTTCACTAATAGTGGCTTGGATGTTTTTCAGGCTGAGTGGCCTAGTACCTAATTAGTTCCTAATTAGTAACTTGCACGGAAAAGCCAGTTTGACAACCCTGCAATGAACACCAAGCCTCTAACTTGAGTGTCTTGAAATTTTGTGTTTTGTGGGTTAGGCCACTCTGCATATTTGCCCTCCAATTAATGATTTGCTGCTGTTGTAGTTGGAAAAATTTGTAGCTATCAAATTCAATGTTGAATAAAAAAGGATTTCTTTCTTGCATAGTGATCTATAGTTTGTCATAAGCAATCAAATCAACTTTTATATCATTCACAATTAAAATGTATCAAGTAGCAGTTAAAACAATCCAATGTATATTTTTTGTCTTGTAAATAGTTCAAATTCAATTGAAGTTTTAGTTAATCTAATTGACATATATTCTGTTCAATTAAAATTATTTATTTTACATCACAATAAATATATACAAAGGTATACAACAACTTTTAAAAAACAAGATACTGTTCTGCTCTACATTTCTTTATTTTAAAACTATAATTTTGTTCAAATAAATACATCCAACTAATCAAATTTGTCACAAAATAATTATTTAAAACTATGCATTCAATATATTTACTGATTAAATTTTAACTAATTTATTTTTATTTATTTTGAATAAATTTAAATATATATTTGAATACATATATATTTAAAAAACTAATATTCTTATGAAATTAAACCGACAGAGAAGAAAAACATGTTTTGAGACAACAAATGACAATGAAAGTTGTCACCAAATCTTTAATGCAAAGAAATGAGCTGATAAACATCAAAAAAATAAGATAATTTTGCATTGAACTATTAAAATATTGAATGCAAGTAGCAAAAATTCCTCCTAATCTGCTCAACTAATAACTATCTCTTTACAAAACATGACATTTTAAACAATACAAGTACAAAGTTAAACATTAATTTACAACATTTTAAGCAAGACAATACACAATTGGCACAGTAAAACAACAAAAATTCTAATTTATTGTACCCAATACATCTAAGTTCATAAAATTAATTACCTGCTCAACAAATTTGTGTGTCTTATTAGCTGCATTGTGTTGGTGTATGGCATCTCTAATTAGTGCTTCTGAAGGGGTATGATCACCACTCATCATGTTTGCTATTACTCAGTGTTGAACACAAAATCTGTAGCATTAACCTAAAAGAAAATATCTGCAAAAGAATTTGAGAGCAATCTTTGTCACATTCTTTTTTAAGCTTGAATGACGTTTATTTTGACCCAAAATACGTTCAATAAGACAGTAAAACATTTTAAAAACGTCCTTTAAAACAGCAATGAGTTAAACTGCTTTAAATTTTAATTTAATTTGGCAAAAAACTAAAGTTCTTATACCATTTTATGCTAAAAGAGTATGAAAATATTCCGTTAAATCAGTTATACATGACACTTCAATTTTTAAAATATTTTGATAGACTAGCTACTCATATTTTATTCATATTTAGGTTAATGTGTAGCGTTTGCTAATAATCAAATTTCGAATTTATGGTGCCGAAACATAGTTAATAAGATCGAAATAAACAAGTTTTTTTCTATGCACTTTCCGTCGCAAATGAGTATTTTACAAGTTATAGCGGTAAATTAGTTACCGCAACTCTAGTGTTTGAAGCGAAAAGTAATTCGAGTGCGTCGTATGGCAACACTGCAGTGGATGCTTCCTTCCAACGTGCTTGAATGATCAAGCCTGTTCCCGCCATCTAAGACAAAAGTTAACATACTGGCTGATACTGCTATAACTCGTTGTTTTTTGGTGATAATTTCTATTGTGTTATTAACTAAAAGATTCTAGACGTAGGTTCAGGCTCCGTGGGGCCGGCAAGTAATAAATTACAAAGTGCTTAAACGTACTTAAACAGCTCAATCACGCAAAAAATAAAACCTTCCGCTTTAACTCATAAAATACTCATCTGTGGCAAAAAGTGTATAGAAAAAAGGAGTTTATTTTGATGTTATTACCGTGATTCAAGCAACAAAAATTAAAAAATAGATGAGTAGCTGTTTAATCGAGCGCATTTGTCATCATAGACAAAACTAAACCTACTGCTATAACTCGTTAAATACTCATTTGCGACGGAGAGTGCACAAAAAAACTTGTTTATTCCGATCTAACTAACTATGTTTCGGCACACAAAATTCGAAATTCGATTATTAGCAAACGCTACATATTAACCCATATTTATTGTATTTGGTATTGTACGACCGAAAAGCGTCCTTTAGGCTAGCCAAGCTACATGTTAGGGTGCGTTTACACTACGAGCGGAGCAGAGCGGAGCGTGTGCTTGTACTTGAACTTGAAATTGAGGGCCGACAGTGTCGGGTCCTTTGAAACAGCCTGCAATTCCCTCCTGATTATTTACACACACAAAAAAAAAGAGTTCAGCACCTGTGTACCAGACTTGTCCACTAAACTACTCAGGATCCACCAATCCTTGTCACAGACTCCCATTAGACGGCATCACTGGGATAACCAGTACGTCAAGAGACCATCTCCATGCATGGTGGGTCATTACTGCCCACTTTACATGACTGGCTCATTCTAGTCACTGTCTTTTACTCCAGGCACGTACAAGGAAAACTTTCATAGCTGCAATGACATAGCTTGTACACGTTCGAATGCAAAACGCTCGGCTTTTCACACCACAAGCGGAGCGGAGCAGCGCGGAGCAGAGCGGAGCGGAGAGGCGCGCTCGGAAAATTCGTTGGGATTTTTTGACGCTCGCGGCGAGCGTTTCTCTTTGGCTCAGCCTTTGGATCGTCATATCCTACAGGGGTAGAATTGTCGTTTGATTTCAAAAAGTATAATATATTACTAATAATTTTTACAACTAATTATATAAAAAGTATAACTGATGGTGTCGCAAATCCAGCCATTGCTCGTTGCTGAAGTCCTAGGCAAGAGAGCCAATACCTTGCTCAATAAAGGACATGGGCTTAACTTAAATTCACTAAGCCTAATAAAGCAATTACGCTGACAATTAATGACAAAGCGGAACAATGGCGGGGGTGCTTCACTTCCTTGGCGACTTATCTTAATGAACTAATTAAAACCGTTCATTTAATCTTCTTGCTCGAGTCCGAAGCCACGGCAACGGTTTCGAGCAACCTAAAGAGAAGGTCGCGCACGTTGCCACCTCAGATTCATTTGGACCGTCTTCGCGGGCGCATCATTAGTGCTCTGCGGGTTCGGACCTTTACCGACCCCTGCTTCTGGAACCTAGTGTTCAAGATGGCTGGCTTACTGGAGATGTATTCGCCTGAATAGTATCTTCGAAGATCATGAAGATCCTTCAGGTGAGCCTCCTGTACTTTGTTACGCTTGTCATTAATAAATTGTTAAAACCTACAGCGTTACCTGACCCCTAAAAAGGGTGCCAGGAAAGTCTATGTCTTTAGTGTCCGTTTATTCGGAAAGTTGAGCTGCAAGGTCGGGCCGCGAGACATAGTTCTTTTTTCGAAGACACTACTACCTTTTTTCGAAGTTACTATTACCTGTTTTCGAAGTTTACATAACTTCTTCATTTTTTAGTAATCTTGAAAGAACGAAAAGTTCTCAAGTTAAAGCTGCGGAAAGCAGTTTTGCTTAAACGGCAGTTCAGCCGGCTTTTTTTCAGCGCCATCCTTTTGACGGCAGAGCTTGGCTGGAGTCCGACAGGATAAAATCCTGGTATCTATTTTTTTCTGTTCAAATATTTTTTTTTCTATCTTAAAGTATATTAAATGTTACAAAAAAATAACGTGAAAAATTTTGTGTGTTTAAACAGCCGCCATCCGGACTGCCGGGGTCGGTGTTGAATCTCATTAGGTTTAAGTTGAGTGAAACCGGTGTTGTATTTTAGGCAGGGTACTGTTTTGTTGCTAAAGAGCCTTGCGTTTATAGGTTCTAGCCTTTTTTACCTTGCCTAACCCTTATTTAGGTTCACTCTTGTGAAAGTTGTGTAATTGTAAGTTTAGAAAAATTTAAAAATTTGTGAGAAACTTTAAGAAATAAAAAGAAAATGTTGTGAACTTAAAAGTAACTGGTGGGGTGAGTGAAATTTTGTGTGTATTATCTGTGTCATTAGTATTTTTCTATTTTATATAAAAAGGATGTAACCTGTCTATTTTAGACCTATTTTATTTAGATGAACATTTTTCTAATAAGCTTTGAATATACCTTTGATTATTATGGCAAATGAGAATTGTTCTACTGTGGCTCTAAGCCTTAAATTGCGAGGCATTAAATGCAGTGTAACTTCCATTAGAAAAAAAGTTCTTTCTCCTGACTGTGTGAGCTATCCTTCCTTGTAGAAGCCATTCCTCAATTGAGTGGTCTTTTACAGACGTTTAGGCTTCTGTCCTCAACTATACCTTCTGATGTTGATGAAGTGTCTGATGAGGAGTTAGCTGGGAGGGCCGAGTATGAGGTGCAGGTGATAGAACTTATAGCAGAAATTAAAACCTTAACTTTAAATTCCCCGGTGTCTAACTCTAGTGATTCCGGTTTACCTTCTGTGTCTAAAGTTTCAACTTCTGATGTCCCTTTAAATATCTTTAGAGCACCTCAGTTGACGTTGAAAAAGTTCAGCGACAATGAGGGTAGTCCTTTTAATTTCCTTCACTTTCAAGAGTC
>JACJUY010003180.1:11542-44903 GCA_014220935.1 Platorchestia sp. MABIK | reverse complement strand
CATTCTTAAAGCCTTCCTTCAAGTGAAACTTGCCTGTGATTTTGACCGTAATCAGTTTAGTTTCGTCCTGTTCAAAGAGGGCAAATTTTTATATTATAGGTACACTACCTTGTTGTTCGGATTTGATGCCTCTCCTTATATACTTAACTATCTTCTCAAACTTCAAGCTCAAACCTTAACTGATTTAACTGTTAGAGACGTTATGGCAAATAAGCTGTATGTCTATAACTTAGTGTATACCACCAATTGTCCCTAGCTAGCTCTTAGCACTTTTCGCCGCGCTAACCGAGCGTTTGAGGAAAGTGGATTTCCGTTGCGCAAATGGCAATCCAATAATTCTGAACTTCTTTCGAAAATTAACCCGGCTCTTCGGAGTGCTGAAGTGCACTCTTAACTCTTGCACTCTTGTAACTCTTCTACTGATCTTCTTTCTCTGCCTGTGAAAAAATTAGACTCTTCGTGCAGAACACGAAGGGGCATTTGGTCTGAAATTGCGTCGCTGTATGACCCATTGGGGATTTTGCTGCCTTTTACAGTGCGAGGTAAGCTCATTTTGAGAAAATTGACGCCTTTGAGGCTGGGATGGGATCAGGAGGTACCGGACGCATTGTGTAAGGAATGGCAAGATTATTGTCAGGAGTTTTTAGAGTTGAGGGATTTTGAGTTCCCTAGGATGAATTTGTCTGAGTCCGAAACTATTAAGCTTGTTGTCTTTTGTGATGCAAGTGCAAGTGCATTTGGTACGTGCATTTATGGCGTTCAAGAAGAACGCAGTTCGCTTCTTTTCTCTAAAGCTAAGGTTTCGCCTCCACGCCAACGAACTCAACCTTCCCTTGTACTTTTGGCGGTATTTCTTGCCTACCAATGCCTTGTTTCTTTGATAGGTGATGTTAATTTTCCTTATAAAATTCCTAATGTCACCATTCTAACGGACTCCCAGGTCACCCTAGCTTGGCTGTTGAACGGAAAGCCTCCGCGCAAAAATGTGTTTGTAAGCAACAGACTAAAAGACGTAGAAGACATGCGTAAAATGTTAGAAGGTAAAACGTTGGCTACCTTCAGCTATGAGTATGTACCTGCTGTGTTTAATGTGGCAGACATGCTGACCCGCGGTGTCAAAGTAGCTAAGTTTTTGGAAAGTAAAGTGAAGTGGTTAGAGGGTCCTTCTTGGATCAGAGAAAGTAGAGATAGGTGGCCCAAGGGACACTTGGGCTGCATTCCTCAGCAATTTGTTTCTTATGGCTGTTTCGCAGTTAATGTTGCTCCCCCAGGTGAAGCTTCGATTGTGGAGCTAGAGCGGTTTTCCTCCTACCCCAAACTATTGGGTGTGATGGAGAAGGTATTCAGTGCTGTCGCTATCTTGAGGCGCGCCAATCGGGGCGAGGCTAAACTGCGAGCATTTATTTACCTTATTTCCTCTATGCAAAAAACGCATTTTGCAAGCGAGATCGAGGCCTTGACAAACAAGAGTCCTCGTCCGCCTCTGCTAGTGAGGGCCTTTAATCTGTTTCTTGACTCGCACGGTTTAGTTAGATCTAGCAGCCGTCTTGTTTCAGCTGAAGAATTGGATTATAGCACTAGAAATCCTATTCTCGTGTCTAACTCTTCGCATCTGACTTATTTGTTAATTTTGCATACTCATAAAACTCTTAATCATCAAGGTCTGGAAACTACCATGCAGAAACTTAAACTGGACGGTTACGTGATACCTCGATGTAAGCGTACTGTTCGTGGCGTTCTATCCAAATGCAAAGTTTGCAAACGGGTGAACGCTAAAGCTTTCTCCTATCCTGATCCTACGGCTTTGCCGGACAGTCGTGTGAATTTTGTGAGACCTTTCGCCACAACAGGCATGGAATTTTCGGCCCATTTCTGGGTATTAGATCCGTTTGGTCATAAACAAAAAGTATATCTTATATTATTTACCTGTTTTCAAACCAGAGCTATTCATATTGAACTTCTTCCTTCCATGACCTTAGAGGAATTTTGTTTCGCCTTTATTCGTTTCACAAACGAAAAGGGCGTACCTAATACTGTGTATTCCGATAACGCTAGAACTTTCTTAGCGGCTCCTGACCTTCTGTCGGAAGTTTTAACTTCTTCTCTGTATGAAGATCGGTTTCGCACTTTTAACGTTAAATTTAAGACTATTCCGATTTATAGTCCGCAATTTGGAGCAATCTGGGAACGTTTGTTCATATCTATCAAAGATTGCTTGTATAAACTCTTCGGTCGCAGCACCTATCCGTATTCTTCTTTTCTTACTGCCGTTTCCGATATTACCCTTAATCTCAATCGACGTCCGCTTTTTTATACAGAGACGGGGGACACTATCTTGCTTATCATGCCTATTCAATTTCTTCATCTGTACAATACTTCCAATTCTTTAATCCTGTCTGATGAGATTCCGGACTTGGAAACCGAAGTTGGTGAGAGCCGGGAGCATTTGCTCTCTGCACTAGAAAGGCGCGACGTAATGGTGGCCAAGTTCCGGGAGCTCTGGTATACTCAGTATTTAATTTCTTTGCGCGGTCCTTATCCGCTTAGATCTTTACCTCTTAAAAATAAATTTTTATCTGTAGGTCAGGTCGTCTTACTTAAGCATCCTATAAGACCTAGACCGTTTTGGACCTTAGTTCGCATCATCGCGCTCCTTCCCGGACGCGATGGCAAGGTCCGAGTTGTTAAAATTGTGAAAGCTGATAACTCTGAAACTGCCGTTAAAATTTCACTTCTTTACCCTTTGGAGTTAGCTGTGTCCGATACTGCTTCAGAGGAAGGGGAGGAAAGCGCAGAGGGGAGCTCGAGTGGCGAGTCATATCCTCCTCCCGAGCCTCCCGAGAGTTCTTTTTCTCTTAAGGGTAGTTCAATTTCTCTTGAGCGCCCTGGAGGTCAGTATTTATCTTCTGACTCGGCCTCCTCGGACAGTTCCGAGGAGCCCGAAGTTGCTTAATCTGCCCGCCCTACACGGCAGGCTGCGCGCCAGCAACGTAGTAAGCTGGCCCAGTTGATTAAAAAGGGTCACATTTAGTTCCCTTTCTATATTTTGTTAAATTGAATGTGTATGCGCATAATTGTGTGAAAATACTTTCCAGGTTTCTGCTGGAAGTAACTTTAATGTATAAATGTATTGTGTAACGGAAGTTTCTTTCGAAAACTCCGTTCTTTTTCTTGCCGGGATTGTGTCGCAAATCCAGCCATTGCTCGTTGCTGAAGTCCTAGGCAAGAGAGCCAATACCTTGCTCAATAAAGGACAAGGGCTTAAATTCACTAAGCCTAATAAAGCAATTACGCTGACAATTAATGACAAAGCGGAACAATGGCGGGGGTGCTTCACTTCTTTGGCGACTTATTTTAATGAACTAATTAAAACCGTTCATTTAATCTTTTCGCTCGAGTCCGAAGCCACGGCAACGGTTTCGAGCAACCTAAAGAGGAGGCCGCGCACGTTGCCACCTCAGATTCATTTGGATCGTCTTCGCGGGCGCATCATTAGTGCTCTGCGGGTTCGGACTTTTACCGACCCCTGCTTCTGGAACCTAGTGTTCAAGATGGCCGGCTTACTGGAGATGTATTCGCCTGAATAGTATCTGCGAAGATCATGAAGATCCTTCAGGTGAGCCTCCTGTACTTTGTTACGCTTGTCATTAATAAATTGTTGTAACCTACAGCGTTACCTGACCCCTAAAAAGGGTGCCAGGAAAGTCTATGTCTTTAGAGTCCGTTTATTCGGAAAGCTGAGCTGCAAGGTCGGGCAGCGAGACAATGGTATTGCATGTAATATTTTTGTTTAATTCTGCCCATTTGGATTCATTTAGCATTGATTTCTTTTTTCTTCGGCTTTTCTGATTTGTTAATTTATCATTGCATCAATTTAAGGAATCTTTTTTGATTTTCCTTGTTGTGTAGTTTTATTTTTATTTTGTTATGCTGTGTATTTTATTTTATTATCTTGCTAAAGGAATAATTATGTGCGATTTTTGAATAAAATTTTGATAAAGTTTAAAACGGGAGGAAAAGGAGGCCGTATGGTGAGGAGGAGGCCTCAATGAGTGTCTAATACACAATAAGCTGCAAAATATTTTGAGCTTAGGTGATTTTTTCCAATGCTAACGGAAAAAATTTCAGTATTTTGAGAATTTTTCGGTTAGGACATGTCAGTATTTGTCAGTATTTTTCACTCATCTTTCTCTGGCACAACCCTGAATTTCTGAAGGGAATTATTTTACCTGCACTCACCCTAAAGTCACCACAAAACGCTCCTTAATTCCTATTGGCCTAAGAAACCCTGTCATCCTATAAAGTAATACAGCCTATGTGGAAAGACTTTAATTTTGCTTGAACTACTTTGGTTTATATGTATCCTCAATAATCCGTAAATACTCGAAGAATTGTGATTCATCTCTCCTCAGTGCTTCGAAGAGATAGTGGTATTCTCCCTTGCGATCTCTCCTCATATTGATGGGATGGACCCAGTATTTCCGTTTCTGTTTCTTGCCGTCGAGCCATAGGACCGTACTCGCGAAATCCTCCATAGCGAGTGATTCCTGTGGACGTCGCTCTGCTCAGCTTACATGTGAGCACACGCTCCGCTCTGCTCCGCTTGTAGTGTGCACGCACCCTTAATGTACAGTAAAAAGCATCGTAAGCTTGCGAAAAAAGGAGCGACTAGTTTTTCTCTTTTTGTTGAACACTTGTCGTTGTTGTCAGACGTAGAAACTATTAAAAATATCCTCAGCACTATACAATCATATTAAAAATAGGTAAATCTTTCAAATTTGTGATAAAAAGGTAAAAAAAACTCAGTTTGACTATAAAAAAAAATATCAACTCCAGAATTTATAGCTGAAGACCATATCGTTGTTTCTGGGATCCTAACTTGGACCTTCCAATGGAACCTATAAATTACCCGAAAAAGTAGGGTAATTTCTGAATCACGCGACGCACAAAATTGAAATCAGGATCAGAAAAACTGGAAGCAGCTCGTGACGAGCTCAAATGATGTTAGATCAGGGCATCATCAGACCATCAAAGAGCGCCTGGGCGTCTCCCATGCATGTGGTCCCTAAGTCATCCAAACCAGGGGCTTGAAAAATATGCGGGGATTACAGGCGACTAAACGCAGAAACGAAGCCCGATCGTCACCCAATTCTGCACTGCCGTGATTTCCACTACAAGTTACATCAGAAAATCATTTTTTCAAAAATTGATCTCATGAGGTCATACCACCAGATACCGATGGACGCCAAAGACATTCACGAAACGACCATCATCACTCCTTTCGGCGTGTATGAGTACACTGTTATGTCCTCTGGGCTCTAAAACGCCCCCCAAACGTTCCAAAGTTACATCGACGCGATCAACAGAGACATGGACTTCGTCACCGCATATATAGACGGCCAATTAACAGCATCTACGTTCGCGGAGAAGCATAAGGAACACTTAAAGCTACTATTCCGTCGTCTGAAAGAAGAACTACAAGTGAACTCGGCAAAATGCATTTTCGGAGTGGCCAAACTGAACTTCCTCGGGCATAGAGTGTCAGCTCAGGGGATTTCACCGCTTCCACAGTAAAATCGAACCCATCTGTAACTCCCCACTACCCGTCGACGATCAAAAACTCACGACAGCTTCTGGAGATAGTCAATTACTGTCATAGATTCCATCCAGCTGCGGCAGAGAAAATGCAATTCCTCACTGAGCTAACAAAAGGCTATTCACAAAACTCAAAAAAAAAAAGTCATCAAATGGGCCCCTGAGAAAGACACAGCTTTCGAAAGGTTGAAAAATGATTTCTGCCATCTCACTATGTTGGCACAGCCAGCCCCAGAAAGCAACGATCCTATTTACGGACTTTCCGCCCAACACGGTCGGGGCTGTTTTACAACAGGAAATCAAAGAAGAGCAACTACCAGTGGTTTTCTTTTCAAAAAAGGGGGATAACACGCAACGCAACTGTGGCACTTACGAGCGTGAATTAATTACTATAGTACATCCTGGATGGCGCTTCTAGGGTCATCAGATGTAAGGTCTGTACGTATGGTGCTACCTCCGCCGTTGAGCTCCATAGTAGCAAGTGAAGTAGCGCACGTACTTATCCTCATGAAGTGGGTAGCGGTAAAACGCAGGGGAGATATCGGATCTTATTTATTGAAAAAATTTACATTGACACACGTTAAGATTATTGACCACTTAAAAATGACTAGATGAGATTTTGAGGGGTGATTAAGGTATAGTCACTACACTATCATCTTGGCATTTAAACACTTTGAGCATCTTCTGGAGGGCCGAGGTTTTGAAACCAGGACGGATCATCGACCACTCTGTTTCGCTCTTTGAAAATCTACGGAGGGCAGCAACCCCCGAGTGACCAGACAGCTGTCATATCTCTCACAGTTTGACTGTGAGATCATCCATGACAGTGGCACCTCCAACACTGATGCACCGGCGCGTATGGTATCTGCAATTCTCCTAAAAGAACCTTCAAGCAAGTGAAGCAACTACGAACAGATGATAAAGAAGTAGAATGAAGACCAATAATTGGAAGAGCTCCTGCATCCAGCATCGAAGAGTGCCCTGATGATACGACCTATCGATACCCACAGTACCCACAGATACCCACAGAGGCATCAGCAAGATGCCTCTTTGGTGCGACGTGTCCACCGGCCACAAGAGGCCGTAGATTCCCAAAAATTCCCGAAAAACAATATTCGCGCATTTCCATAGAGCCTCTAGGTGTTTTCTGCAACATCTTGCAGACATGGGTACATGGGATAAAATGGAGATACTGTGTAAGCCAAATATCACTCATGAGCAGCAAATATCTACAAAACTTTAGCAGTAACGCGTAAACGCACACAAAATGAAAATTCATAGCTTCTTCAACATACGAACAGAAAGAAAACTTTTCCGCGATTCATATGCTCAAATGGCACTTTATTTCATTTGTCCAATTGCACTTTTCATTTTTCCTATTTACAGAAACGCCCTCTGGGGTAGTGATAGATCTATTTTTTAATCATTTCGTAAGTGCAATAAGAAAATTAAATGGATTATTTTCACGTAAAAAAATAAAAATAGAAACATGTATATATATTTATGTAGGTATACAAATATTTTCATACGTACGCACAGACATATCCATGCATGTGCGTGCGTACACATGTATGCACACACACAGACGCGACGCAAACATATTAATATATATACGTATTGAAAATAAAAATAAAACTATCTCCTACTACATCGAAAATGACAGACGAGCTCAGTGTAATCGTAAGAAATTATTTGGAAAAATAACTAATAAGAAAAAGACTTCGAAAAACGTAAAAATGAACTGGTTTTTAATTTCCTAATAGAAATTTTAATGAAAACTCAGGAAACTGCAATACTATTGTGGCCGGCTAGATCACTTCTGAGTGGAAAATATGTACAAGTGCCACCGGAAATGATGACTACGAAGGATGTCCCCTTTCCTGCAGAAGAAACACAAAAAACATAGCAGGCCGACCCCAACTCAACAGCCCACGACAGCATGATGGAAAACACCTGTATTCCGGCCCTGATGGCTCCTAGACAAAGAAGCTTAACAAAATATTAAAAAAAAATAAAACCCCCACTGAGATACTCGGTAACTTGAAAACAAAANNNGGGGGGGGGGGGGGGGAGGGGGTCACCTGTAGTGGTCACAACGACCTTTTCGCTTGTACACCACCACACAAGCTTCAAGAGATCTGCCGCTACCTCACGCAACGGCGGGCTTAGAGTAGGCTTTCTGATTGGCCTAAGTCCCACTAAACCACCAAGCAATGGGGATGCGTGTTCAGCTCGTTACCATCTCACCAAACCCTATAAAAGGAGGTGCAGAAGAAACTCAACCAGTCTTCTCACAGCGGCTCCAATCTTCACAACACGCACCGAAACGCTCAGCAGCCACCATCTCCATTGCCTCTACCGTCGCTTCGCACTCAATAGTCACTCTACAGCCATCCGTGCTGCAACTCCACATCGCCTGACGGTCCTCCAAGACGTCTTTTGGTGCGTCACTACGTGACATCAACCTTTTCCTCGTGTGCAATCACTGTCGGTGATATTAATTATAGAATGACATTTGTTTCAGTTGTGGTTTCTTACCCTGTCGGGTTCGTTGGTACCTCAGGCACTCGCCTCGGGCGTTGATATTCAAAGTCCTTAGCAGTCGTGGGCGTTGCGATAAGTAAAGCGATAATGATATAAAGCAATGATATCGCTTTAACCGAAAAATTATCGCATATCGTTTATCGCAAGAGTGGAAAAATGTATCGCTTGCAACTTCCCCTCTATGAATCCAGCGATAACGCAGAAGACGAAAAATCGTTACGGCGGGAGGTTACAGACTCGTTGTTGCGGGGAATCTGATACGGCCAAGCGCCTGGCAGCTCACGCTTCTGTTGTCACCCTGGTTGACAGATTGTCTTTTCTTAGGCAAAATTTCCCAAATTTAACTTCTTTTCAGTCAAAAAATCTGGCTTTTTTTGTGACCTTAGTAGGCTTATTTTGGAAATTTTAATCTGGAAACCCTGGTTGTCACTATTTCTTTCCCTAATGCGTCTCCAACTGGACGCATTCGATCTCAGCTTTATATTTCATCGTGCTATCACCGATCCAAAGCTTGTTTGTGTTATAATTTATAAATACTTATTTCTTATTGTATATTGCTAACTTAACTATATATCTAGTTACCATATATTAGTTATATATATTTTTGCGTTTCGAGGTACGCATCGCGCGTGCCTCCCGTTCGTACGAAAGTTGTCTGATTTTGTGTTTTAACTTTTCCTTTTCAGGAAATCGTGTAGGTTATACGTTTTATATTGCGTTACTAATTAATGACGCAGTGGGCGCGCTCTAGTGTTTGTGAAAAGTGAACATAGTTATTAGTGAAATTTATGATGTCTGGCAAGAAGACAGTGGAGGAATTATTCTGCTTGAAGGCCAGCAGCAGTGATGTGACTCAGGAAATGGAGCGGAAGTTTTCAGGGAGTTCGGGATCAGTGGAGATTCCCATCATCTCCCGCTCGAGCTCCCTCATGTCCCTGGGCTGTGAGCCAGAGAATAGTTATTAAGTGACATATGGTGTTTTCAGTGTAAAAAGAGGGTTTTAATTGCATAAGGAGCAAAAATAGATTGGATTTATCGTTTATCATTTTAAGGAATCTGGGAAATCTATCCCTCAATCGTTGTCTGACTTAGTGAAAAAATTATAGCTTTATCGTTATCGCTTTATCGCGAAATTCATTGATCCTCACCACTGGTCCTTAGATATTCAGAGTCTGCCTGGATCGTAAAGAAGCTTGAGGGAGACCACCAGATTCTCATTAGCATTGTGCATTACTGTTGCTTCTATTTTCATTTATTATTCCATGGGCAATTCCAGAGCACATGATATTCTTATATGACGATATAATACATAGCTTATTAAAGAGGCCTTAAAAAAAAAGATTTTATTTTATATCTGTTATAAACCATGATACTGCAAACACAATTAAACTATGGTAAACTTAAATTAAAGGCAAATTCAAAGGTAAACTAGATGCTAGCTATAAAGTCTTTTTCGATTTTTAGACCTCTTTTATACGAACAAACAGATCATCGTACGATTATGAGGATTTCTCCAATGGGAATAATAATGATGAACAAATTTCCATATTACCCATGAATTTTACCGTTTGATTTACTTCTGTTACTTGATGTACATTTGAAGGAAATTCGATCTCACACCAAGTATTTTTCATCATATCCGTAGTTTCAGTGATAAAATTGACACCTGTAAAGTCTCAACATTAGCTACACATTTAATTCTAGCAATAACCTCATAAAAAAATCAAGAACAGTAATATTTGCTAAACGTGAGGGCCATCGTGTTTTGCCATCTTTGCCAATATAGAGGTTTATGCAGGTTGCATTAAAAAAGTCACGAAAAACCAAACTCCCACTTGAAAGGTGCCTCATTTAGTTTAAACAGTACCCTTGATTGGATTAAACACCAAAACAGTGTCCCCGAGAGTGAGAAAGTTTTTCACGGCCAAATAAAAGCATAATAATAGCATTTTAATGATGATTGTGGCATAAAAGTTTGGTGTATATGATGAAAAGTGCGTAAATCTATGTATTTTTACACTTTAATTATTCTGATGTTGGTTCTCAAAATAAATTTTCTAACCTTTTCTTGATCTGAGTGGTTAGAAAATTTTCCGCTATTTATGGTCGCAAGCGGACAGCGTGAAAATAAGTAATTCATTGTGTTCACAACTTCACATTCAGAGCATCTAAAAGCGTAGGTCTGTGTCCTCGTGTCGTGTGTACTTGAAGAGCTGCTTGATAAATGTTTCCTGAAATTTTTTGAAATGGAAACTGTACGACCTACTGATATTGATAGTAATTTATCGTCCGATTACAGTGCCAAATCACTAAATAACACCGATCTGCATCCTAATTCGATGCTTGGGTCAATTGTAAATGATGAACAGCGGGTACAGTCGGAAGTGCGTAAGCGAAAATGGGAGGAAAGCTCTGCTGTAAAAGGGAGCTTGACGGACGAAGATGTTGCCATTGAAGAAAAAAAACTTAAAGCAGAACCAGGGCAGTCATTTGGTAAGTATCTCGATAAGAGCAAAATTTAATACTGTATATTTATGGACTATCAATCGTGTCTTTTTAAGATAAGTTAGATGGATAGATTTGATAAAGTTTGAAACATTCTCATTACAATTTATGAGTTGCATCTAAGTAGTTCAACTTCTTTGTATTAATATAACATTTAAATGCCTAAATAAGTTTTAGGCCCTATGTAATTTTTATATCTTGTCATTATTGAGTAACTAATAAGGTGTAATGATTTTTGACTTCCTTCAATAAATGAGTTTTGTTCTCTTATGATGCTGCATGCAGAGAGGGCTAAGGGGGCAAATGTGAAGGAGAGGAAAATAATCAATTTTCCATTTTTCAGTGCCTAAACATAGTTAATTAGATCTAAATAAATAATTTTTCTTCTGTGGACTTTCTGGGGGGAACAAGTATTTAACGAGTTATAGCGGTAAATTACCAACTGCAACTCTAGTGTTTGAAGTGGGAAGAAATTGTTCAGAGGGGAAGACTACAATGGACTCTCCCTTCCGATGCGTTCAAATGATCGAGCGTATTCTAGTCATCAAAGACAAAAATTAACATACCAATATAACTCGTTATATTTTGGATGAAAACCTTAATTGTGTTATTAACTAAGAGATCCTAGAAGTCGTCTAATAATAAATTTCAAAGTACCCAAACGTACTCTAACAGCTCAAGCGCGCAACGGTTTCTGCTGTATGAAATACAAAACTAGACCTTCCGCTATGACTCGTAAAAAACTCATATGCCGCTAAAAGTGTATAGAAGAAAAGTAGTTTATTTTGATGTTATTACAATGATTCAAGCAATAAAAATTAAAAGATTGATGAGTTTCAAAATATACTGTTTTATCTATCTTAATGTTGTACAAAATAAATTTTGGTCAATATTGATTTTAGGCCTTTCACGGAAATGAAAAATTCCGTTTCAAAGAATCACTAAAGGAACACATTTAAAAACGTTTTACGTGAATGACATTCTGCTTGCTGATGCGTAATTTTTGAGATATAACAATAATTTTGTTCAGATAGGAATAACATTATAAGGACGGTTGCTTAGTCGCCGCATTGTTGGGTGACGCCCACTTTTCGGCCTGGACACGCCCACTTCTTGGCGGAAAGCGAACAAAGACGGTTTGGGTAAGTTAAGGTAAGCTATCTAGGATGATTTATGTCATTTTAGGTTAGTTTATTTAACTAACCAACCATAACCTACCCTAACCTCACCCATCGTTACGTTAATACCGTATTACAGCATATTTACGTGTCCGTTCCTTCACTTTTATATACGACGTTCATATAACTACCAAGTTGAATAACTTGAAAATAATGCATCAGCGAGCAGAATTTCGTTCATGTAAAATGTTTTTAAATGTGTCCCATTAGTGATTCTTTGGAACGGAATTATTAATTTCCGTGAAAGGCCTAAAATCAATATTGACCTAAATTTTTACTGTAAAAAAAAATATTGACACATTCATTGTGTATTAGGCCATATGTTATATGGTGTCTCATGTTACAGGTCCTGTTGTGGCTGGCCACTACAACAAACTAGAAGAAAAGGGTTTATCAGCTCGAAATGAAAGTCGAATTCTATATATGAGAAATTTTAACAACTGGATTAAAAGCTATCTCATAAACAAGTTCATGACTGAAGTAAAGTCACACTTTTCATCATCTTCTCGACTTGCTGTGGTCGACTTGGGCTGTGGCAAGGGTGGGGATCTTCTCAAGTGGACCAAAGTGAGTACTCAATCACTGCTTCATGTAGTATATTTCTTGTTTCTAATTAGAGGATATTTTTGAATTGCTTGCGTAAGGGCTGCAGCTGATGGCTCTGTCCTTTTTTAACTTGAATTGACTGCCTGCAAAGGGATGCTGTAGAGTTACCTCAGCTATAGATAGGCCTTAGGACTTCTATCTTTCATGCCCAATTTACTTTTTCTGTCATTTCCTTCTATCCATTCCTAACTTAGCATTTTCATACTTGGAGTATCCTGTGTGGGAACATACCTTGTACATGATTTCCCATTTTGTTCAGTCCATACTAAATGGTCCTTTCTCTTACTTCTCTTGAGATTGTCTTTGATGTTGCAGGGTAGTCTTGAACTAACTGATTTTGGTAATAATCCAAATATTGCTGCTTCAAGATTACTAGCCTGTTATTTTTCAATTTAAGTGAAAAATAATTTAACTAGCCTTACGCAAAACACATCTATTCTAACCAAACTTAGTCTCTTCTAATCTAATATAACCTACACTTATGCTCTCTTATAGTGTTACTCAAATATAAAAAGGTTTAGATTTTGTTGTCTGATACATGTGCAGATAGCCTCTATGATTGAATTTAGCGCTGCATTTTGAGATAGCAACCCTAAATGGCACAGTATGCAGGCAATAAATCTTGCAGAAAAAATTGTGTCAGAATTGATGTTTTGAATAGTAGATGAGGAGATGAATTAAATTTGCCTCTTTCTTCCTTGCATGGTTTTACTTTTCTTTTAATAAATTTGATCTCACAAGTCTACTTCCATTATGACATAGGATGCTCAATCATCTTTCTGACCACAGGCTAACATTCGGCATTTAGTGTGCGTGGACATTGCCGAGACCTCTGTGAGGCAGTGCAAGGAGCGGTACGAGTTCAACAAAACCAAAAGATATGGGGCTCCTACCTTCACTGCCGAGTTTATTGTGGCAGACTGCACCAAGGTAAGATACAATTCCTTTGCTTCAGCTTAATTTTATAAAATTTATGATATGCAGGCACCACATTTTTCAATTTATGTAGTTTTCAAGCACAAAATATAGCATGGTAATTTAATGTAATGGTACTTACAATCATGCAATTATGACTGCTATTAATTGTTATACAGACATTGCATTTGCAACAATTTACATTAGATTATCACAAAAATGGTGCTCAAACATTCAAAAACTATTAGTTGCACATTTTCAACAAACTCTCCTTACCAATGCTACACAATTTATTGCAAGTTACCCAAAAACAGGTAGTGGAGCACTTAGTTCCTCATAATGAAGAGAAATGCATTTATTAAATCTTTCTGCATTTTCATTTCTCATTATCTCTTAATTTTTAGTCTTGAAATAGAGAAACTTATTGCCTAATACTCTGAACTTGTTCAGGTGTGCTTCCAGTCACTGCTGCGGGATCCCACACTGAAGGTGCACATTGTGTCGTGCCAGTTTGCATTCCACTATTGCTTTGAGTCGTTGCAGCAGGCTGAGACCATGGTCAAAAATGCATCATCAAACCTGGTCCCAGGTGGATATTTCATCCTCACAATACCTGATGCCAACTATATCATGTAAGGAGGCTAATGCTTTTTGTTTTATCATGTTATGTCAGTTTTCATTGTCATTTGTATGTATTGAATGCATTTGCTCATATTTTGTGGTATATTCCAGTCTTTTTTCTGCAGTGCAGTACTCTGATTTTTCAACTCAGGATTATTAGTTTGTGATTTGAGTACAGGCACAGTATTTTCTTCTCAGTTGTGATAAGTCAAGCAATTTTACCTTTGGTGGTAAGTGCTTATGATTTGCTTGTATACTTTGCTTAGCACATATTTTTGTGCTATAGTAGACCTGTACTCAAGTACTTTTTGAAGGTTTTACTGCTGTCTTAATTTGCCTTCTTTGTTAGTATTTTAGCCTGTGTCCTGAAATGACCCTCTCTTCTCATTAACATTGATGTCTAGTAGTTATTTTGTTTGTACACCAGATATCCATTTTTACTAACCACAGAGATTGAGTGAAACTTATCTTGGAGAGAATGAACATTAAAGCATCTCCTATCCAAGTTGTACAGCGCAAAATAAGTTTTCCGTCTAGTTAATTTTTCTTTGGAGTATCCATTAAGCTTTGAGTCTATTTTGCATTTTTCTTGAACTTTTGCTTGCATCTTTCAGTCCATAAATTAGCAGTAACTCATTTCAAAGGAAGTGAATTTCGAAGAGGACTTTCTTTGAAGTTCTATTATTTTTCCAGGAAGAAATTAGCTACAGGCAATGGGAAGAGTTTCGGCAACGAAGTGTTCCGCATTGAGTTCCCAGATGACCGACCCGAGGACCCTCCTCTCTTCGGTGACCGGTACCAGTTCTTCTTGGAGGGCGTGGTGGACTGTCCTGAGTTTTTGGTGTACCAGCCTACCTTGATCAAGTGAGCCTAGCTTTACTATGCCTCTTAACTGAAGATGAACTATTGATCTCCTTTGTTCTGTGATGGTGTAGATAGATATCTGTTCAATCGAATCATGTTGAGTAACTTTTAAAGAAAGCATTGCATGCATCTAAGTTTTCAGGGTATTGCTGGCATGTCATTTGAGTGTTCTTGTTGAATTAAATGCATTTCTGCCATTTTTGTGAAATCTAGGGCATTGCAAGTGCTCAGTTACCAAAAAAAGTTAAACATCAACTGGTTTGCATAGACAATATTTTAATTTTGTTCTGGGATCACATTAATTTTGGCGACTTTTTTATCACTGAATTCTTTCCGGTCCAAGAAAATGGCAAAAAATAATTCGATTTTGCATTGCATAACTTTTTTTTTTTGAAGAACTCAAAAAGGCTTTAGGACTTCTAGAAAAGTTTTCAAATTGTTCCCGTGAATGCACCCAGGAGCAATTTAACATCACATCATTACATAAAATCTACTCCCACAACGTTTCTAATACGTACAAAGCATTAAACCAGGTGTGTGTGTGTGGACTGTACAAAGGTGATGAACCACAAAAATGTATATTTGTTTACATAAATTTTGAAATTTGAATTAGGCTCTTTTATAGCTGTCCGCCATGCATAATCATTTATAGTTATCTTTGGAGCATCGAAAACTTTTATCTATTGTCAGCGACGTAAAAAGTGTCCTTGGTGACAGTAAGGCAGCTGAACAAATTCGCCACGGTGACGATAGGCACACATGAATATGCATGGGAGGCGGCCGAACGGGTGCATGCTTATCGATGATGCGGCAAAAAAATTAGACTGGATTTTCGAGGTCATAGAATATCTAAATTTAAAATCACGTTTACATTAAGTCCTAAGTAATAATTCTTATTCATTTCCAATAATTTCACATTTATTACCTACTTATTTTTTTAAAGTACCTATGTTACATTTATGTTTTAGTGAGGAAACGTTACCTCATATTCTATGGTTTATTTTATGGACTTTTTTTCTTCTTTTCATTACAAAGTAAAGCCTCACCGGAATCACAGTAGTACTAGCTGAAAAAAAAACACAAAATCATTTACCTTTTCGGGACATGATTTTCAAGAAGGACATTACTAAAAGCATGTTTTGTGAACTCTGTTAGGAAATCCTTACCAGACGTGTGTTTCGTGGATTTGTAAAGAAATCCTTACTAAATTTATGCTTAATGACTCGATTTATTACGAATTTCTTGGCAAAATTGTGATTTGGAGAAGTCCATGCCTAATGCCACTATTCTTGAAAAATATATGTTGCAGGGATTGGATCAGCTGACATTGGCTATGGTTAAATCATTGGCTATGGTTTTGTCAAGTGACTTTTATTTCTGGTGTCATTCTCTTAAGGGATTTTTAATTTTTGAGTACAAGGGTAAAATAGATCATCATTATAAATTTTTTGGGCATTTTATTTTTTCTTGAATATGAATTTCTTGATATATAATGAGTAGATTTTCGCCCATCTCTACTTTAAGAATATAGTTATCAATCATAAGAACTTTGGTATCATTGTTTCAAATTATGTGTCTACCTCTCAACGCTGGCTGCAGGTAGCTCTAATCGTTGTAGTTTATATGTTCTGCGCTGTTAGATGAAACGAGAAAACATGTAAATACATAGACTGATCCCCTGAGGGAGCATAGGATAGGCAACTGGTTTGGGTTAGTTTGGTTTGTGTATGCTACTCCACAGGGAGTGGTTTCCTCAATGGAGATAATGTTAGGTTACCTCGGCTATAGATGAGCCTTTGCGGCATATCCTGTGTTCCCACTTTGCTTCTTTCAGTTTTCATACCTTAATTGCTCTCTCATCTTTGTGTTTCCCTCTTTTCAGTCCGAATTTGCTAATCGTAAGCGCTAAGAAACAGTGTATGGGAAGACACTTTGTGCTTAGAGTCCACGTTTTTCTTAGTCCATCCTAAATGGTTCTTTTTCTTTCCTCTTCAGAAGCATCTTTACTAGAGAAACTAAGAACTAAAGAGGCCTAAACTTATTGCTCCTACTTGAGCTGGCCATACTAATATTTTAATTAAATTCACTACTCTATACTTCTTACATTTGCTTGTTGCATGTGCTTTAACTAGTAAACTTCTTCAATTACTTTTGTTTGTGTCAGATTTTCATGCCTTGGCAAACATTTTGGTCACGCTAAGTAGTGCGGCTATGCTAAGAAAGTTTTTACTACTTTGGTAATTTTTTAGGGGTCTGAAAATAGCTCCTAACCAAATAGTTCTCTAGTTTATGGTGTGCGCTCACCTGTTGTTTGGCACTCACCTGTTGTTTTCTCACCTGTTGTTTGGCACTCACCTGTTGTTTCCTCACTTATTGGTGTACACTCACTGACATATTCTCGTGCATTCGCCTGGTGTTGTGCACTCGCCTGGTGTTGTGCACTCGCCTGGTGTCGTGCACTCGCCTGGTGTCGTGCACTCGCCTGGTGTCGTGCACTCGCCTGGTGTCGTGCACTCGCCTGGTGTCGTGCACTCGCCTGGTGTCGTGCACTCGCCTGGTGTCGTGCACTCTCCTATTCTCGTGCATCTGCTGTCGTGCACTGATCTGCTGTCGTGCACTGATCTGTTATCATGCGCCCGCCACTTGGCCCCCACTCGGCCCACCACAGCGCCTAGCCGCGAACATGAAGTGGTGTCTGCCCGCAGGCTGTGCAGCAAGTACGAGCTCACCTGCGTGTACCAGAAGCGCTTCACGGACGTGTGTGGGGACGCCCTCGAGGACCAGCAGTGCCGCACGCTGCTGCACAAGATGAGCGCTCTCGAGGTACATCTCTCCCTAATGTCTTCCAGTGAAATGAATTTCGAGGTTATACAGAGTGGGGCTAAGCAAATGCCCGCGTTTTAAAAGGATAGTAGGGAAAGTGAAGCAATACTTATAGAATTATCTGTTGTTTTATTCGGATCAGTACACAATGCCGTTTGTGTGCTCACTTTTTGAAGATGGCAACAACAACAAATAATTCTGCAAGTATTGTACTATTTTCTGAAAGCCTTTCAAAATGCGGACATTTGATTTGCCCCACCCTGTATTTAAATGTGGTGAAGTAGGAAATGTTGCCTGTGTGTCTTTATGTTAACTAGGAAGTGTAGAATTGTAGAAAACTGGGAAAGACATCATATTTGAAATAGAGTTTTGTTGATGGTATTATTCTGATTTAGACAGGATTTTAATTTTGGATGTGTCGTTTTGTTTTGATGGGTGATCGTTGTGTTGACCAGACTTAACAGTAAATTAGGAACAATTGTGAAAGTGGGGATGCTCGAGTACATTTCCTAATTCAACCTTATTTCTGGAATACATCACGCCTTTGTTAAAACTGGTTCTGAGCTGATGCTTACTGTCATAAAAGTTTGGTCACTTACTGCAAGCTCATCGATGAACTCTGGTTGTGAGAAGTTTATTCACCAAGGTCCAATGTACAAGCAAAATTTCACGCACACCTTCGTCAAATTCTCCGCCTTGATGCGCCTTTCCCTCACCCACAGATTTTCATTTTTTATTCTTTTATTCAGTTCTTACTTATTTCAAATGGAAATGCATTTTCTTTCGTTTGTAAGTTAACAAATTTGCATTCATGAGTTTTTCTTGTAAAACTGCAAAATGTGATGTTTTATCATGAGCTACTGTTAGCAAGATTTGTTTATGGTTACATCAAGTCACATGGCAGAAGTGGATGATTGAAGAGATAAAATGAAGCCAGGAAAATGATGGCATTTTGAAGTTTTTAGCCGCAAAAAAAGTGCCTTGGAATGAGCGTCAAAATAATTTATTTTTAACTTGAGTGATTAAATTAGGGTATTAGTAGCAAAAAAGTAAATTGGGGTGGGGGATTAGTAGCAAAAAGCAGTTTGAATGATACAAAGATGCAGTACTTCAGAAGGACTCGTTCTAAGGAGCTACATCCCCTCAGGGGGATACAACTACTGTATCTATGGGAATTAACGCTCCCAGGGGCACAATGTTAGAGCCCGAGCTAAAAGTTAATTAGGCTTTCGTTTTGTTAAAATAACATAGGTTTTGTTTTGTTACAGACCACCTTTTTTTTTGGTTCACTGCTGTCCTTTTTTTTTTTCAACACCTATTACTTTCTTCTTCAACTTTGATCTTTCATGAAGATCTTTCTCATAACTGTTTCTATGCCCTTTCTGCATAGATTCCAAGTTCCCTTAACTCCATACTAAATGGTGCCTTCTTCCTTCCTCTCTTTGGATCTCATTTGTTGAGGATAGGGAGGCTTAAACTAACTAATAATATAATCTTTTAGGGAGCTACATACATGACATGATGTAAAATAGGAACCGTGTATCAATCTTTGAGTTGTACGAGTCCATACTATGTATGGTAGTGTATGCTCCTAAAGAAAGTGAACGAGCGAGCAGCTTTTGGTTGTGGATGTAATGAAGGCAGAGTTGATGTCACATGTTTATGTTCTCTTTCATCCTGGTTTGAGCCTTTTGAGAGGAACTTGTGTCCTGAGTGATATGAAGATCCGAGTGCATAATTGGGAGTGAAAGCAGTTTCGTTAAGGATGTACTAATTCACACAGAAGTGAAATGAATGCAAAATACACTTGGGCCACTAAATTTATAACTTTGAAATGACAGGGTGTGTGTGCTCGAGCGGAAGCATGCTATGTTAACATAAGGGTTTGCCTGGGAGTTTCATGGCTAATGTTTCTGTGTTTTGTGTGAACTTACGGTCAATCTCTGCATATCTTTGGCCACTTGCTGTCTCTTTTGGTGGTGGGGAGAATGTTGAGTGGTATTCCCTGCAGAATTATTCTTCAGATGCCAGTACAAATGTTCTACCAGGGCTACTTATTACATACCTGGATCTTTTCTCATTAAAATACGTAAAACTCGTTGAACTGAATAACAGCCTCAACTTTTAAAGAATCGTCCGGCAAATCTAGAGATTTATTTCCCTTTATTCTTTCATTTTTAGGAGCATTGCCTCCATACTAGGGTGGCAGTGGATTTTAGTGAACAAAAAGAATTAGTTCATTGCGAGGTGAGCGTAACGCTTGCTTTGCTAGTAAATGATACTTTCCCTACATCTTATTAAAATGAATGTTTATTGATATATAATACACAATTTTCTACGTCTCATTAAAATGATTTTTTTGTAAAATGCGCCATGAAATGTTTACTGAAGATCATTGAATAATGTGAGCACCGTTCGCGCAGCCGTACCCAAACCCTTCGGGAGCGCAGAGCAGCAGCAACAGCGAGGAGTACGCGCCGGCTGAGGCACACTTGCAGCAGCAGGGCGGACAGAACTCCGTCCTCACGCTCTCTGCCTCCGAGTGGCAGGCCACAAGTCAGTTCACTTTGTAGCCTTTAGCAAGTTTTTGTGTGTGTGCTATATTTTATAACTCGTGATCATCTGGTAGTAACGCTGTAGAACTGTGATATTTTGCAACTCCTGTGCATCTGGTTGTAACACGGTGGAATCTTAATATTTTGCAACTCTTGAGCATCTGGTTGTAACACGGTGGAATCTTAATATTTTGCAACTCTTGAGCATCTGGTTGTAATGCTGGGATAACCTAATATTTCTCAACTCCTAATTTAGTATCACTGATGGTATTTTAACCTCTCATGGAGACTGAGTTGTAAAATATCATAGCTCACAATGAACTTTCTATCATTAAGGTGTAATATTTTATTAGACACCCCCTCACGAGGACAAAACTATTGCATCTATGGGAATGAACATTTCTAAAAGGAAAATGTTAGTTCCTGAGCTGAGAATAAAGTATACTTTTTTTTCAAATAAAATGTTTTTGCTTTGGAAATGATGATTTTTTTCGGTTCACTACTTTCCTATTTTTAGCACCTGTGACTTTCTTCATCAACGTTTATCTTCTTTCGAAACCTTCCTTTTTAACTAACTGTTCCTATGCGCAGGGATTCTTGTGTAGGAACACACTTTTTGCATAGATTACGCGTTTCCTTAATTCCATCCCTTATGCTGCTTTCATCATTCCTCTCTCTGGAATACCTTTGTTGGGGGTGTTTAAAATTGACTTATCATCTAATATTCTATTATATATGTATGAATATAGGGTACCATTATATCCTTTAAAATAACAATTGAACTTACCACGCATTAAATTGGTTACTAAAAATATGTGTTTCGAAAACAGCAGGTGGTGTGACTCCATTACATTTAGGTCTGCGTTGGGAACATTCAAACCCATCCCAAGAGCAAGAGCTGTTTGAATTGAGGCAAAAGCTGTTTGCATTGAGGCAAGATCTATTTGTCTTAAGGCGAGACCTGTTAGTCATGAGCCAAGAGCTGTTTGAGTTGAGACTAGATCTGTTTACGTCGCAGCAAATGCTTCGAGCTTTTGGTCTTTTGTACTACACCTACTTCCACTTGTAGAGGAAAACATGCATGGTTCTTCGGAGTGAAGTATGTGTCAAACTTGTAAAATGGTGCTCTCTATTTTGTTGCAGATGTCTACACAGCGTTGGCTTTCAAGAAAGGCTGATAACCACCTCAGGAATTAACTCCATCTTTTAGGCCTCGACGTTTCTTGCTGTCGAAGGGAATAAGACCACCTTCTATAATGGTTGAATGATGTTTTAGATAAGTTTATCTTGACGTGCATTGTTGTTGCTATCATATTTTGCTCTCGCTCTTCCTAAAAGTTTTTGTCTTAAGGTGGAATCGTGTGTCATGTACACAGATACAGATACTCTAGATGAGGAAGGAAGATGCATGAGTTCAAGAAAGAGTACAAAGTAATGTCATCACTTACGTTCGTCGCGCTCTATTTGGAGTACACCAATTCCAGTGTAAAGTGTGAAATTATTACTATTATCCAGGGTCTTGTAAGCGTTTACTCATACGTACTACAACTGAATAAACTATTGCTTCTTCATCCTTCAGTTGTTTTACGGAGATATCATTCTCTGTTTAATCAACAGGATCATGATCCACGTTGGGCTTTCTTATGTATATATATGTTTTCGGGTTATGGTCAGAAATAAATCAAGTTTTTATTCTCTGTTTTCCGAAATTATGTTGTGGACCTTCACATTTGTGGTCTTTCAAGTCCACGAACATAAGTAAGGTACTTTATTGCTCGCATTTGAAGTACGGCGCATTCTATTTTTGACATTGCTTGTGCACTCGATGATAAATCCTTTTATTTTACTTCTCTAACATTCAATAAGGTGCATGATCTGGTCCCACTTACGTAGGAGATTAAGCGTTCATTTGGTGCACGTCGGGTTGCAGAGCTCCCCTTGAGAGGAATGTGTCCTTTTCGTCTCCTTTTCATCATCTGGAAAAATGAGGCACTATAGTAGTGTCCTGAACTATCGCCAGTGAATATTTACCATCCGTTGATGTCCTGTGGTACTGTTTATCTACGAGCCAACACGGAGGGTAAACGTTGAATCTGATAACAATAATGAAAGTAGTAATTTTTCATCAAAACGGGTTTTACTTTTAAAATTGTTGATACTTGGATCCAGATTTGATATCGAATTCATTTAATGCCATTTTTCTTTTTTCTGTCGTTGTTACGTAACTTGATGTATTTCTCTTAACTCGAACATTCATGACCGGCTGTTCCTCTAGTGCGATGTTCGGATAAGAAGTTCATTTTTTTCCTCGTACGATGCGCTGATGAACAGTATAAATAATGTTCACTTGAATTTCTCGTAAATTTATGAGTACGTCATTTTAATGGAAAACGTCAAGTCTTGGGTCATGTGTGCTTATGGTCTTTATTTTGTTAAATTAAACTTCAACCTCTGTGTTACCAAGTTTTCTTCCCCTCCATTATCTGCCACACTCGCGCGCCTGACCTAACTTGAACACCAGACTGGGGATGTTCCCTTGCTCAGAAGTGTAGTTGCTCGGTTGCTTAAAGTAATTTCTCCGTCTTTCCTCCCACCCTGTAAACTAGACACCTGAGCATCTATAACAACTAAAAATTTAGTTTCCTCTGCCTATTGCAGTTCATTTATCTCGACTGCACTATGTGCTCACATTGCATCTGGCACCACTATTGGCCAAACCATATGCCCAATGGTGACGTCATAAAGTTTGTTTGAAATGAAGCCGTTCTATCGGCTTGCCGAACGAGAGGTGTATTCTTCCCCGTAGAAATGACTATCTTTTTTCCTCTACCGTTGTCAAGAATCAGACGCGAGTCAAGTTTCATTTCGATGTCGATGAACTCAGCGCCTTTTGCAGCCCATAACCTCAACCTTCCAGCAACACAACTTGCTCTTAACTAACTCCCGCCTCATGCGTAGTAAAACAAGCCATCCAAGAAATAAGAGCGAACATCATTTCAAGTGTATATTAAAAAAACAGATACTAACACAAGAACAGGATGTGAAGAAAAACGCTTTCAAATTACTGAGCAAATTTATTAGTAGGTTCAATTGTAGATAGTCGCGAAATATTTCCGAAATCACGGCTACCTTCAATTTACCTAGAAAAAAATACTGTTGCGGCAAGTGAAATGAACTCCGAAATTGACCAAAAAAGCAAATTGGGAACAAAGTTTTGATTAAAAGAAGCTACTCATTGCACTAGAGGACTACTCACGGCAGTGCACAAGGGGAAACTCCTCTAATCAGAGGAGCCTTGAGGACATCATTTCAACTTACGGGCTGGGTTTTAACCTACGAATAAATCCACGAACTTATTGGAATGTTGGGAGTGCAGAACAGTTCTGTACAAAGAATGAAACCATTGTCTGCCATGATTTATCGAAGGTTATCTTCGTCCTATCTCTAATGACAAGGATTGCACGTGTGAACATAGCAATTATCTGATGAAACATTTTTAGGGCTGAAAACGTCAATACGATGCTACTGTTCTTACTAAAAAATAACCCTGTGTGTAAAAATTAAAATACGTGATGGATATTCGTTGACCTACAGATACCTTTGAACTCGATACAACCCTCACACACAAGACAATAGAGGGACACCAGCAAACCCTGAACCTACGTGATGCTCAAACTACGCCTCAGAAATGCGAGCAATTGTGCAAAACTAACGCCAAATATACCAAAATAAAGCAGGAATACGCGTAGTAAAGTTATGTTTGTAAAGCGAAAATGCTTACGTTGATTTTTTAAATTAGCAGAAAGTGTAGGGAAAATATTTGTTACCAAAAATTAATGATGAGAACATGATCTCCACGGACGTTATCACATCGACGAAATGGTCTTCAGTGGCACCTGTTCCTTAACG
Source organism: Platorchestia sp. MABIK (assembly GCA_014220935.1). Classification (NCBI taxonomy): domain Eukaryota; kingdom Metazoa; phylum Arthropoda; class Malacostraca; order Amphipoda; family Talitridae; genus Platorchestia; species Platorchestia sp. MABIK. The sequence continues at coordinate 20,788 of JACJUY010003180.1, read as the reverse complement.
TAGGGTGACAGAGCAAGGCCTGTTACATCTCTAAAGTTAATTTTTTTACAAATTTCGACGAAAGCTTGCGATTTTATACAAGAGAATGAAGGACAGCGTCTTGCAATAAACTTTTAGGAACAGCGTCCATACCAATTATTCCTAAGTAAAATGCAGTGGCTATCGCATATGCAATACATTGATGAAAAGGAGTGACTTTTGGGTCATCGCAACATGTCTCGTCAGGTAGACGAGTTATTTAGGAAAAGAATTTTTGCTGACGACTTGCCCATATTGCCCTTGAATTAACATCCATAAATTAAATTAACATCTGTAACATTGAAGTTTCTATTATTTGCGCAGGAATACCAAATGAAATAACAGTTGATACATGCAGATACAGTTTTTTTGGCACAGCAGTGATCGAGACACCCTTTGCACAAAATTTGATACCAACACACATGTTTCACAACTCTGATGCCAGAAATCGCCGCGCAGATCTAGAACTGCTATTACTTAATATTGGATACACGAAACAAAATTATTTCAAGACAGCATTAACACACAACTGAGCGGTCACTCCGCAATTTTTAAGACAGGACAGAAAACATGCACTGTAGTTGTCGAAAACTCAAACAGGTCTTTAACACAATAACTATTGAATTTGGATAATTTCCTGCGAGAATATCGGGGTCATCAAAACATTCCTGGGACTGTATTAGATGTTAGTTTGAGCCTCCAAACATTCCAAAGAGAGGAAGGCACCATTTAGTATGGAGTTAAAGAAACTCTGAATCCATGCACAAGATGCATAGAAACAGTGAGTTAAGAAAGAAGTTTATGAAACAAGATAAAAGTTGAAGAAAGTAGTAGGTGCTGAAAAAGAGGACAGCAGTGAACCGAGAAAAAGATGGTCCGTAACAAAACAAAAAAACTTATTCCCATATAACAAAAAGAAAGCCTACTTAACCTTCAGCTCGGGACCTCGCATATTCCCTGAGACTGGATTTTATAATTCTATTACGCCGTTGCAGAGATTCAAGGTCAAAAAACATTACAATGCTGGCAGTAACTCTGACAACGTAAATTAATTGAAAAACAGCCTCTGGACCCGTAACATTCCTCCCCAAAAAGAGCGGCTGGCTTAAGCAGCACAACTCGCCTTCACGAACGTCACTTCAGGGCAAAATTTTCAGCAAAAGTAAATAAAGCAGAGCAAAGTAAAAGAATACAATCGATAAAATTTTGCAAATAAAATCTCTTCGAAACAAACACTTTTTCCTCAAATAAAAAAGAGCACCTTAGAAACAAGGCACTGCCAGTTTCTCCAAGCGCAAAAAAGCTAAATTGAAATAACTAAGGCATTCTTTCACTTATTAAGTGTCAATAGACAAATACACAACCTTGATAGGTGACGTTTGTCGGTCACATAACCCTTAATCGTACAGATGGTTTTCAAAATTCCCTTCCCTTTAATTTTTGTATTTTATTTCTGATCGAATTGGCATCCCTCTTCATTCTGATGTTAGTGACAACCTGATTCCTAAGGCCTGTCCTATGACAGCGCCTGTAATGATGCTAAAATGAGCAAAAATCATTCAAACGGTACAGGGTTACGATTAGCCACCACAAAAGTTTTTACTCTCCTAATGAATAGAATTCGCCAGAAAGACAGCAAATTTTAACATTTCTAAAGAGTTCGTCAGAAAAGAAATCTTGAGTAAGTTTAATAAAGCCAATGCGTTCAAAGGTAAAACAAGTCCATAGAGTAACTATATTTCGATCGTCCTTAACAACTCGTAAACACGTCTTTGGTATCACAGATTCTTCCTTAAAACAAGCAGCCAAAAAGCTGATACAACTCCAGCGTTTTTACAGACCAAAATAGCTCATCCGGTCACTATTAGGGAGGCATACAGAACACACGGTTGTGCTTACAGATGTCGTTTTACCGCACTCGGACAAGCAGCGAAAGTAAAGGAACTTATACATGCAAAAATATTCTAAACGAGCAACTGATGTCTCTTTTGCGCATAGAGTCGCACGTACAAAAATTGTCCCAGCAAATCAGGAAAAAGCAACCAAATTAAGCAAAATTCCGCGCCAATCACGACTGCTGGCTTGAGCGACAAACAGAAGATCCGAAGATCGTGAAGTTGGCATTCAATATCTTTGTATTTTCGAGCTTCTCAATTCTTGAACCAATTCTGTTCAACTGAACTAACGACGCACAAACTCCCACAACATTACCCGCACACAAGATGCTTTCCTTCGCATGTTCCTAGCAGCACAGGAGCTTCAACTCCTACCAGAAATGACATTATATTTTTTGGGTTGCCCTTGAACTTTCAAAATAAAAAAATTCAGTTCCAACATCAAGTCAAGTGAAATTTTGATAAAATAGAAATGGAGGAAAATTGACGTTGCTATTCATAGCACAAAATTAGTTCACTCAATTTTCGGTATAAAAATCAAGGAACATCATTAAGTTGAAGAATAGCTTTTTAAAATCGATATGCCATTCCGACACGGTAGGAGAGCCGATTTTCCACAATGAGCAAAGAGAAAAAAAGCGAATATTCTCATTAAAAAGAAATCCTGAAACGCACAGTATGAGACAATTTCTTACCCACCCATCATCCACAGCCTACACAACATGCCCAGGCGCAAGCGTCCAATATAATGTTTCGTAAGACACAAAGTCAATTTTTCTAACGTCACTCGGCAAAATAAGAGAAAATAGATTAACGAAGAAAACTAAATTACGGCAAGACTATAAAGAGGCAACAGAAAATCTAAAAAAAGCATCCATTAAATAAACTCAATCCCCTCGAACTTGAAATCCCCAATTTTGGATTCGTCCATTATAATTTTGCCCGACTTATCAAAAGCCATGATGTAAGTGGCGGTTTTGCCGTCCACCTCCTCAGACTTGAGAGCGACGATTATTTCATCGCGAGTGTTGGGGATGAATTTGAAGCTGGAGAAGCCGTGAGTGTCTATAATTTGGCCGACGGTGCCGGGCACGATGGAAGAGAAGTCTTCTGACGCCGTGAGCACGATGTTCGTGCCGCGGTGCTCGTCCGTCTTCTCGTCGTACGAGTCGCGGCTCGCGCGCCGCGGTAGGAACATCCACTCGCGGCGGTGAGGTGACCACGACACCGCCTCGTGTATCATGTAGCCTGTGGACAAGTGAGCTTTGGAGGACCACAGAAATAACTAATGGATTCCTTGATGACAGCATGTAACCTGTATACCAAGTAAACAAGGGACGACAGTAATAACTAATGGATCATTTCATGAAATCATGTAGCCTGTACACCATGTGAACAAGTGAGGTTTGGACGACCACAGCACGGTAGAGGAAACAAGGTAAGGTCATTTCTATGGGGGAAAATGCACTTCTTGTTTGGCTAGCCAATGGAAAGCCTTTATTTCAAACAAAATTTACGACGTCACTAAAACACCGTGATGTTAGGCCAATAGTGGAGACGGATTTAGGAGTAGTGCTACGAGACGCAATATGAGCGCTGCCATTGGTTCGTTGCCGTGACATCGGCAAACCCACCCAGACGACGAAAAAAAGACTGGTATGAGCCTACCTTGTTTCTTCTACCGTCGACCACAGCAATGACCAATGGATCATTTGATAAAATCATGTAGTCTGTACACCATGTGAACAAGTGAGGTTTGGACGACAACAGCAATACTGTCACTATGGACCTCCCATAACACATTAACTGCAATGGGTTAAACTGAAGTTTAATATTCAATACAAATTTAAAGTTTATTGAAGTGAGCAATTTTAAAAATGGTAAACATTAACTGAACTGTACCATCTTTTTAGCTTCCATTAAGTATTTATAAAAATTGAATTAGTGACTACAAGTCGGTCGTCAGCATTATGAAAATCCCATCGGTTACCACTGGTGAGTCCCTTTGCAGGAAACTTATTATATCATGTAACCTGTATTCAAGGTGAGGAGGCTTAAGGGTACGTCAATAATTACAAATGAATTACCTAGAGTTATAATTACAGTATGTAACCTACATGGAACTACCCCTGGTCTTTAACAACTGCACTCTTGTTATTGAGGAGCCACAGGTCGTTAACCATATTGACCATGGTGCTTACAAAATAGCTGCCACCATACAGTCAACATTTTTCAATAAAATATTCTCTTGATTGGGTTTAGGGGATTAAGAAGATGAAATATCATTGTGTAGGAGTACATTCCTATCTTGATGCGCGCGAAACCGAACCAAAGACATTTTTAGACCTAAGACGGTCTTAGACCAAAGACGGTTCTAGACCAAGGATATTAAAACAAGCTCGTCAAGGCCCGATACAAACTAAAATATTTTAGACGCATCATGAGCAATGAAAATACGAAAATTTCCACCAAACTAAGCAACGGTAAGGTAAGACGCTGTAGTCATAATACAATTAAGTTCTTAAAACAACTAAAACTAGTTCAGAGTACTGTAATACACCGAGCCAAAGCAAAACCTAGTAGTTAGATGGCAAGGAGAGAAAGAAACTCGAAATTTGATACCAGGACAGGATGGAATAATCTAAGAAATCGACATCCAGAACAGTAAAATCTAACTTGGAAATTAGACGCACAATAAGGAAGAAAAAAAAACTTATAATTAGATTCCCAGCAGAAAATCAAAGAACAACCTGATAAGTTGATGCCTAAGACAGAAAAAATCTAATGTTGAATACTAAAGAGAAATTTCTAAAACCAACCTGACATACCTTTGCCAAAAAAAAATTACACTGATATTTAGATTCTCCAAACAAAAAAAAAAAAAATCGTTTTTAGACCTCAAACACAGAATGGAAAAAAGCAACCCCCAGATAATTAGATGCCTAAGACAGACAAGAAGAAACTAACTTTAGTAGATGTCCAAGACAACAAAATAAAACTGATCAGTAGATGTCACAGAACACGAGAAAAAATGAAATACAGAAAAAGCAACCTAGGAATTCGATACTCCCGAGAGAGAAAAGCAAACTAAGTAAACGCCGAAGACAGAAAGAAACTAGCCTGGGAATTTGATGCTCAAACCAGAAGGAACGAAAGAAAAAACTACTTGAGTAAATGCTAAAGACATTGAAGACAGAAAGAAACGCTAACCTGGAAATTCGATGCCCACAGCCCTCCTGAGCTCGATGTACTGGTCGGTCCAGTTGTAGTTGCGGACCTGGCCGTGCACGTCTACGGTTTTGATCCACTGAGGATTGTGGTTGAGCATCTCGCCCGAGCTGGTAGTCCACTCCTTGCCCAGCCCGCCGATGTACAGCAGCTCGTCCTTCACCGTCGCCCACTCGCTCTTGAAGCCTGCAAATGGTGGACAATGCAGTCGCGTTCTCAATGTGCTTACATCAAAAACAAACGCATTCATTTACCGCTCCATTCGACAGTGAAAATTTTGTTTGACTTACAATGGTTTTTGACCTAAAGGAGAAGAAAAGAAATACAAGCTCATTAGGTAGGAAGGTATCTCCATAATTGCTCCAACTCTTCTCCTCTGTTTTCTACATCACCAGGCGAATGAAACAACCTGAGGACCTGTAACTCAGTGCAACGCTCTGTCAAAGCGATGCAAAGAGAAGTATCAATGAAAAGAAGTTACCAATTAAACAAGACCTACGTACTCCATTAAATTTGCTAAAACGGGAGTAAGAAATCAAAAAGGAAATGCGCGAGTTAGTTGTCATACAGCACTGGGATCAATTGCGAGTGATCAACCCAACGCCAGTTGATCACTCACATCACAAACAATTAATACTCATTCCGACATTTCCACCACTGCGGGTTGGTCACTCGCATACAACAACGCGAGCAACTGAAGTCACGCAGCGTCCACAAACCTTTTTCATTGGTGCCATCGCCATCAGTGAGCATGACGTGCGGCACGATGCGGTGCGAGACAGGGTCCACCTCGTACACCACACCCGTCCTGTCGTCCACGCTGTACAGGCGTCCGTTAAACACCACCAGCTCGCTTAGCTCAAGACCACGGCCGCCGTAGCTCAGTTTCGACGACAGCTTCACCATCTCGGGATCCCATGACACTTCTACCATGTCATGGTCCTTGTGCAGCTCCAGATATCCCTACCGAGAAATATGAACTGCAATTAATAGAGGTGAACTGAGAGGTCTTTTCTTTTTTGTTTGCTTTTCAAGATCAATGCAGTCAGGCACCATTCACATACAGGCACAAAGGCAAGAGTACATTTATTTGCCCTGAAAAAGAAGGTAGGACATGTACAATTTGTGAGGACAAGCACCAGAACATTTATTTACCCTGAAAAAATAATGGTAAAACAAGCACAGTTTGTGCAGACAGACCTTTTTGAGGTAGCTGTTCCAGGTGTGAGGCTCCTGACTGTCCTTGCTGTCCGTGTCCAGGTCCGCCACCACAACAATCCTGTACTTCAGAGTCCCTCGCTTGGCCACCACCACAGGCTCCGTGAATGGGTATGTGCTGAGCAAAAATAGCAAAAGATTGCACTCGTCTTCCATAAGTAGGGGATTGAGAAACAGCTATTATGGAGTTCATTGCATGTTTGAAGATCTCAAAAAAAGTCAATGGCCAATTAAATTTACTGAGAAAATTCTACGTTTACAGATTCAATGAAATTCTACGTGCTTACCAGGTACGCAGCTCCTAACCTGAACTTTAAATGAGGTACTTTTTCAGGTCCTTATTTTCTTCAACTAATAACTGTATAAAAAGTGTTCCACTGATTTGGATCAATTGAAAGCTTGCTTTTTAGAACAATTATTTCAAAGCACAACTTAAACAAAAATTGTTTCCACGAAAAAAGTTTCAAGCAACTAAAAAAGCCTGGTGTATGGAATAGCCAGTGAATGGTACAATGTCACCATCTTACAAGTGCACAATAAAATGTTTTAACCAATGTGGGCGAGATCAGATTAGGTTCTTTTAGATGTTGAGTCGGTTTGAAAATAATATAAAGCAGTTTAATTCAACGCCCTCCAATTCCTAGAACCAGGCCTGTACTTCTTCAAGTTCCTGAAATGTGCAATTTCCAAAAAATGCATATTTATACACATACACACACGGAAGCAATTATTTTAAAACAATGATGTTTCATCCAGCACAACATTAATTTTTCGAAAATCTCAGTACCAATTTTATTCTGTTTTGGGTCTCTAGGTTTTTGTTCTGTTCAACATCAAGTTGTGTCACGCTCTGAATTGATTGGCTACATAAACTCCTCAGAGACAAATGAATCGCCTATTGTGTTTTGAGCTCCAGTTATTTACTACGTTCAAAAATCACTGTTCAAAGCCATCACCAAAGTTTAAGTTACAAGTAAGTACTGAACAGGCATCAGTCTCTATTCAGAGCTGGCATGGTGAGACGTGTTTCTTAGTTGCTCCAAAACAATAGCCAAAAAAAAAAACTCAGAGTAGCAAAAAAACAATTATAGTACTTTGTCTGGCTAAGCGACACCCATGGTAGGAGGTAGTGGAATTTGCTGGTATTCCATGTTGTATTATGTGGATCTATCAACAACAGGAAAAAATCCAGTATAGACAGCAATTCAAAGCAAAATTGTGGTCTGAAGAAAATTATAATAATGTGAGACTGTCGCCATGTGTCCCAAATTGACCAAAATAGTTTTGCTCTTAGGATGGGGCAACTGCAAAGTGTCAATGATGGCCCTTGCACAGTTACTGAACATTGTAATATCAAAGCTATGGATACATGCAGCAGAGTAGCTCATGAACGGCTGATGTTAACTTCTGCCTACAACACAACCTTATGCACTTTGAACAAAAGTTGAACATAATGACAGTATTTAAAATGCATTGATGATAGAGGATATAATGAGCACAATTACTTATAAGAACACATTCAAAAGAGGATACTAATAACAAATAACTGCTTCATGCTGTGAAAATTTCTACTAGTACAGGAAAAATGCAAGGACCTAGGTAGTTACAATACCTGTTGTAAGGGGAAGAACAGTGAACAGGTCGAAATGTTAGAGCAGCTTCTACTCTTCTGGCTTCTTCAATCTGCAGTCTCTCCAGCTCAGTGAAGCCTGCCATGGGCTTGCTGTTGAAGTAGTGGGCCTTCAGGCTGTTGATGGAGGAGTGGTAGTGGGAGTCAGTGGTGCGGGATGACGGCACCAGCACGTACAGGATGAGCAGGCCACCCACTCCTATGAGGGCCACCGCACTCACAAATTTGGACTGCAAAACATGTAAAGCTTGAGGTAAATTGAACAGGAAATATTTTGATTTTATTTACCTATGATCAGGACAAAAATTCCTGAACAGGACAAAAACTGAGACCAATAATCTTATTTTATATTCCATAGTAAATGAGACAAAATTTAGGATTACTTACACAATCCAATTTCATAAACCTTCAGACAAGTTTTGTACAATGGTGCAACTCAAAAACTAAATTTATTAAAAGAATAAAAGCCTTTTTGTTAGCAGTACAGATAGTCGACAAATTACAACCCATGCAAGGTTTGACCGTTTAACCACTCATGTCTAAAAAAATTAATAAATAACTTGTAGATTACATAGATTATATTATTTGTTAGTTTATGCCTCCCTGACTGCTAAAAATTAGAGAGTTTCAAAGAGAGAAAAGAGGAAGGCATCATTTAGTATGGAGATAAGGAAATGCTGAATCTATACAGATGGGGCATACAAACGGTAAGCAGAGAAAGATTTTAATTCAACAAGATAAAAGTTGAAGAAGAAAGTAATAGGTGCTGAAAAACAGGACAGCAGTAAACTAAAATAAGATGGCCCTAAACATAACCAAAATTATTTCATTTGGACAAAAAGAAGCCCTACCTAATTCTCCGATTAGGACCTCACATTTTCCCCCTTACAGTGTCAATTCCCATAAATACAATAGTTACATACCCCTGAGGTGTATACATACTAGTAGTAATACATGTATGTATGTACAGACTTGACTCACATCACAACCTGTTGGTCAGAATCAAATGTGATTGTAATTTGGTAAATCCCTATACATACATTCACAGAACTAGCTTGTTTTCATTAGCCCATTCTAATAAATAACCAATGTAACTTTTAACATTGACAATTAACTAAATTAATAATTCAATAAATTAACTTTAAAAATGCTCACAAGATACAAACAAGAATATTCACTGAAACAAATTTGGGTCAATATTGATTTTAGGCCTTTCACGGAAATTAATAATTCCATTCCGAACAATCACTTAAGGAA
>JACJUY010003180.1:0-10844 GCA_014220935.1 Platorchestia sp. MABIK | reverse complement strand
ATCTGAACATAATTATTGTTACATCTCGAAAATAACGCATCAGCGAGCAGAATGTCATTCCTGTAAAACCTTTTCAAATGTGTTCCTTTAGTGATTGTTCGGAACAGAATGTTTAATTTCCGTGAAAGGCCTAAAATCAATATTGACCCAAATTTGTTTTCAGGGATAATTACAGACTTACACCAAATTCAAGTTTTGCAGGCTTAATTGAGATAAAAAGGAAAAAGTTGGCTATTTTTGAGCAAGGCATTTCTCTTAGATATACCAGCTATTTCCATCCATTAGAAACCCAGGACAATGTTGATCATTTTCACTCTCAATGTTAATACTAGTGGATCTCAAGATATCACAAAGCATAGCATTTTATCAAGTGAATACAAGAATTCAGTTCTTAAACACGGTTTGTGAATGAACCATTCAAATGTTTATTTCAATTCTTCTGAATTTGTAAGACTTTTTCATTAGGATAACATTGAAATAAGAATAATTGAATTGAAATAAAAAACTATGCCAATATGTGGTGGTCAAATATTCAGATCAGAAAGTGGAGGGAGGGACAAGCAAATCAAGCAAGCAGCAAACAATGTGACACATTTAAGAAAATAAAAAGAATACCTGGACTCTCATAGTTGAGGATCCAACTTTATAGCTGAGAGTGGGTGAAGAAAAGATTTGTTGCCTCATGTTGCCGAGTGTGTCTTCAGAATACGACTGAAATCCTTGACTGCGGCTCCCAATGCCGTAGTATTTTTTATGATCGGAGCTGTAATGAAAATTAATTTAATTTAGACAACTTGAAACTCATTTATCATAATACATATATTAAGGTGTTGCATGTATTTGGCTCTAAAAATACCTTGAGACCCCATTAGACACAGTGACTGGAAGTAATGGTAGAGCTATCCAAGTAAATAGTACTGTCCTCTTGAGCCAATACATTTATTTAGTCTTGTAAAAAGAAATGTATTGGCTCAAGAGGACAGTACATTTCTTTTTACGAGAAATGTACTGTCCTCTTGACCCAATACATTTCTTTTTACAAGACTAAATAAAATGTATCAAAAGAGTTTAGTAATAATTAATTACTAATTAGAAAACCTTTCTTGAATTATAATTCTTAGTTACCAATCACATGTGTCAATATTAAAAATTTCACCATACAACAACTTTCTGCCTGCATTGGGATTTACTCCAACAAGAAAATGAATAAAAATGAATTAATTATAAAATCATTTGAATGAAAAACCAATGATTGGTATTTCAAAACACAAAGAGTCAAACATGGTTTCAACATCAATGGAAACCATTCAATTTGCCACCATACACAATTTGTACAGGATAATACTGACCCTTTTACCATTTCATGTTTTCTACATCAAATGTACAGGTCTCCAAGATATTTCCCAACGTCTGAAGTTTAAATTAAACCTAAAACAAGACCACAAATCATTACTACTGAAGTAATGCCCCTTTCATGATCAACAGGCTGAATGGTCATCCAGTGGAGTTAAGTTAACTGCATCAAAAATAACTAAAATCACATCATTAATCAAAATATCTTTGGCTTAACTCGGGAGTTAGCCCCGTTGGTGAAATATTCGATAACTAAACCTCCCACTAGATGGCGCCACTAGTCTTAAGCTTAACTCGACGCGAGAGACGAAAAATTAAAAATTAAAAATAATTGTCTTACTTGTTGGGTTGGGTTGGGTTGGGTTGGGTTGGTTGGTTGGTTGGTTTGGTTGGGTTGGGTGAGTGATACAGAGCCGTGGATGGTGTATCCGTTTTTCTTGCGTCGAGTTAAGCTTAAAACACGTGGCGCCACCTAGCGGCAGGTTTAGTTATTATAACCAACGGGGCTAACTCCCGAGAAACCCCATATCTTTAAAGCATTAAATTAAGCTACAAAAAACAACAACGAAGAAAGTAATAAGTTATACTTTATAAATATCTTTACTAAATGATGAATTTAGTAAACAAATAATGATCACTCACCCTGAAATGTATAATAAATATGGGCATTAACAACCTGATTCAAGAATCAAGTTTTTCATACTATGGTAACTACCAATCAAATTGTGAAAATCATATAACGTATGCTATAATGAAATGCGATTGTGAACTTAACTGAACAGCTACTTGGAAAACGAACCTGCCTCGACCAGAGCATACTAGCTAAAGACGTAACGTGGCTCAAGTTAATTAATGGAAAAACCTGATAAAGATCTTCAGCAAACAGGGAAGGTTCACTCTAAAACTGAATACTCACACGATCATGATGGCAAATTTATAAATTTAATTCAGCCACCCACTACTAAAAGTCACATCAAATTCATCTCAAATTTAATGTACAGTTGTGAAATTCATGTTAAAAATTTATTTTTATTCAGATTGCACCCTACGTGGCATTCTGATTTTATGTAACTGAGCGGAGTATTTGCTAGAACCTGAAGCAGAAAAATAGGTATTCTCATGAACACAAATTGTTTCAGGTAAATATCGCTTGATGACAACGTTGAGTTTAAGTTCAAACTTGAACTTTAAAGGAATTTCGAATTAAGGTTCAAGTTAAAGTTTAAGCAGAATTTTTTATTTTAGGACAAATCTGAGCGGGAATTAACTATGCCATGTGTCATGAACTGACTCCCTCACAACTAGGCCAACATGACATTTTTAGTTCGTAATAATATTTCATGCAGATTAATACGTCTTTTTCTCTGGAAATTAATCTGTATGAAATCTCTGGACTGCATGGTAGCAGTCTTAGATCATTTCAATTTACGGAGTTTTCTAACAACAACATTATTCTGCTTCAAGTGGATTTTGCTGGATGAAATGGTGGATTTGGCAACATGGGTTACTATTTATCAATGTCAAATTATCACCCCTGAATAATTAGTATCAACACTTTAAATTGAACGCGTTTTCTTCCAGAAGCGCAATATTTTACAGATTTGTTGGAAATAATCGGTAAAAAAAATCTAAATCGCTGAACGCCTCTACGCGCTAACGATGATACTCAGTATCTTGGAGTAACATTCTTTTTTCTAATTAGGTAATACAGCTACTTAGCAACTTCTGGAGTGTGAAGTTGGAAATCTTATTTTTCAAAAAGAGTAAGAACTTGTATATGTTATACTTCAATGAGTCATAAATTGACTGCTCGGCGTGACTTCTCATGCTTTCTTTCATGGGCCTCATTGAAAAAGAAAGGAACCTACTTTCTGAAGAAAATAGGAAAAAAATTCCAATGCGTCGTATGGACTTAGAAAAATACCCCAAAAAATTGTGTAGAAGTTCATACCTCAGTCCATCATTATAATCTAGAAGTACTCGAGGTTGTATTTTGAAGCACAAAAACATTGTATCGAAGTGACAAATTTTGGTCACAAATCTTAAGAGTTCTGGCATCATTGTAACTCTGCCACTCAAACTTTCTTAACACACGCTCTACTAACTTTCAGATGACAAACTGTACTTTCTAACGCTTCCCAAATAGCACGAACAAGATGCCTTAAAATTTCTTTGATACTCGACTTCGGTTTTGTCTTTTGATGCCTTGATAGTACAACAGTCTCAAAATGATCACTACTTGGCATTTTCCGATGACAAGTGAAGCAACTTAGGTCATGCATCCGAATGAGTTTTAAGATCGTTATTTTTCAAATTAATTATTTATTTATGAAACTGAGGGATGAGAAGTCGGAATTTCATAAGATGGGTAATCACAACCGCAATTTGTGTAAATTCAGGAACGATGCCCTGTAGGGAATGTTAGAAATTAAACTTTCTCTCAAGTAATTCTAAGGCCTGGTCTCACATTCTTCAATGGTTTGTCTATTAGAACACCCCGTATAATATGTCTATTAGTACACCTCGTATGCTTTGTCTATTAGTAGAATTCGTAAAGTTTGTCGATTAGTACTCCTCGTACGTTACGTTTGTCTAAGGACGTCTTATATTGAGAAATTTTTAAAAGCCAGTGTGCTGTCATGTGTCAAATTTTTTTTAAAATAAACGGGTTTTCTTTCTTTCTTTCTTCCTCTGATAGAAAGACTCGATTCTTAGTATTTTCCACTATAGCAGACAAGTCGTATTTATTTCACAATCGAACTTTTAATAGAGATTGATTATATAAAAAAATTGAGTCGAATTTTTAGAAATGCCTAATGTTCATTGAAACAATAACAATTACGAAGGAAAATCAGGTCACACAGAAACAGATAATGGCACACACGACACCCAATATTTTTGGTGCTGCTATATAGAGCGATCTTAGCTCCGCGACTAGTGCTCATGAATGACACCATAACTCAGTTCAACAGCTGGTGCTTCTTGCACTGACGTGAGAACATTAATTAATCGAACGATAGTTCGTGTAGATTACCCATTACAGATTAGCAGATTCATTCAAGTACTGTCATAAACATTAGCTTACGTACTTTTAGAGACTTCCAATTCGATATAAGAATATTTAGGTTAATAAATTTCAAATCCGATTCTTTTTGCACACTCCTAGTAGAAAAAATTACCTTTTTTCTGACGCAGGAAATCTTTGCTGCGTTCTGTGTACCAAGAACGACATAGTTGTGATTGATTGTGCGTAAATTTGCGAGGTACAAGTCCGATTATTTGTAATTCATTTTGATGGTGGGTAAAATAATCGCTTTTGATGAATCAGGTGAGACGATCAGTGACTAAATAGGCATTTTAAAAATTGTAAAAATCTAATGAGTTTCTAGTAAATAAGATATCATGAACATATTCAAATCTAAATCAGAAGGGGAATTAATAATGACATTTTTTAGGAGTGAGCGGATTATAGAGATGGAAATGAAACAATAAACTATATTAGTTCTGAATATTCGAGTACACGTTGTGAATAAGGACGTTTAAAGACTGGAAAATAACTTCCTGATAATACTTACGGAATGGGAACACATTTTTCGGTTGAATCGGTCTTCTAATAATATTATTTTCCCGTTAATCGGTCGCAAATTTTCCAGATGCCTCATGTAAGCAAGCGTATAATTGCAATCATGACTTTTTCTCTTCTGCCTTTGGTTGTGATGAAGTTGTCTCCGCACAATTTGTTTACTACTTCTGCCTATTACCAGTCTCATTAAATTGAGGACTGTTGAAAAAACTTTGTAATAGACAATCACCCTCGTTGATTCTATTTTTACTTTCATTGCGCTTCATCTTCCCCGTCTCTCAAAAAACTTCATTAACACTGTCAACAATATATAAGTTTTTTGAGGTGTTAGTCAATGTGTTTTCATATCTGGAACAACAACAGTACGCAAGTTCACGCGAGTGTTTCACAGTTATCTGATGGTTTTTTCTCGGTTGAGAGTCTCATTTCTTCAATTTTAGTTCTGTGTACAAATTTCATTCCACAAACAAACTTGGTGGTGGTGTTTGTGCTTGAAATTTACGCCAGATCTACAACAAATGTCATTACAGAAGTATGTAGAGAACAAAAAAAATCATACTCTACAGAAATGTAGAGTCAATTGAGTCCGGTCATGAAGAAAGAATCGTGTAATTAATAACTACCTTACAAGAGAAGCACTCACATTTACAAATCCTTCTGAGTACAAAGATAATCACACTTGGAATATGATCAATATTTGAGTTTTTATAATTATTTGATTCTTTAGATGCTCTCCAGAGCGTGGAGGCAGCACCAGTTGATACAAGTGGCATCACCACTACGAAGTTTTCGCACAAGTCAAGCTAGTATTTCTATCAGTACATGTGCTTCGGTCCCAACACTACCACTGCTCAGGTTACATTCATCGACAGTGCCAATGCCTCCGATGTCTGTATAGGAGGAATTAGTTAAACATGGCACCTGACTGAAGTATAAGTTCAGAGTACAGTGTGTGATTTTAATTATGAGTTTACCAGTGTTTATCTCTCAGTTTTAGCATATGGCGAAGGAAAATAGTTTGAAATTGATTCCGTCCTAAACGTTCATGAATAAAGATGTCAATTTGAAGACTGTCATGCTTAGTAAGAATAGAGTTTACAGAATTAACTGGGCAGGAGATTTACTCATTGTATGATGCTCATGTCCGAAATATAAGCATTACAGAAACAAGAGTGCATAAATCCATTCAGCGTCGTCAAGATGTTTAATTTACAGCTCGCTAAGTGTAGACAGAAGCGAATTCAAAAGACTAACTGGAAATAATGATTTTAGAAATCCCTTCATTCGTAAACCACAGCAAAAAGATTAAAAATAAATTAAAACAGTCTAATTTCCAAGTATCAGTTTATTATTCTTTCGTTACATTTTCCATGAATAAATGAACCCTCCTATCATAATTTGTTTTCTCGAATTCACTATAATAAATGCAAGTATTTTCAAAACGTCTGTCAACAAGATTCATCTAAGGCGTTGAAATTCAACCGTATATCTGAAATCATAAATCCTTCAATACGAAAAATTGAGTCGTAGATTATTACACGAACTAATCTTATACAACACTAGAGTAATATTGTACGTATTTCGAGAATAGACGCAGAACCTTCAAGCTAATTAAGACTTAAGGGTAGTATTTCATTCTCTTTGCAAACTATCATACAGCCAAAGCAAACGGTGTTGGAGCGAATTTTAAACTTCCGTAGCAAAATTGCTTACCAAGTGTAGCCTGATGATCTTAGAGGAAGTACGCTTGTAAAAGACGACGCAGGAACCGAACACTCACTATCAAATAATATTACGTCTCAATAACGTCACGAAATGAGCACCTACCATCAACTAGTATCACATCTCAATAACACCTGAAGCTGAACACCCACCATCATTTAATATTACAACTCAATAACGTCACGCAATGAACACTCATTATCATTTGATATTTTATCTCAATGATGCGTGTGTGCTGCAAATGAGTGTGTAATTTTACACAACAGTGACAGCTGAATAAAGTACATGCATGTTTAATGGGGATAAAATGTTCCCCTTTTTTCAGCTTCACATTATGATGTCGGTCTCTTTAAATTTGTGCGTGCTTTATGACTGGTGACTGTACACTTGTTTCTTTTCTTCAGAGATAAAATATTCACACGTATTCGCATTCCATTGGAAATTAAGAATAGTATCGTTTCAATTTCCTCTTTTTATTTCTATTTAAGAGAAATTGGTTGAGTTCGTAACGAATGAAGGCCTCACTCTGAGATCTTATTTGTTTTCGATATTTCCACGCTGTTTCTAAGAATTTTAAAACACAATTTTAGTGTAATTAGCGTTTCTTTCAGCTTGTATGCTATCAATAAACTCCTATTAGTACTTTAATCAACTTTTATTTTAGAAATTGAGATTGGAAGAGTCATGTGATTAAGAGTCATAGATTGGAAGAGTCATGTAGTACTTTATTGTTGCTTATTCCAAATACTGTTTGTAAATTACACACGCACCTCCTCAAAAAATAAATAAAGACTCAACATCTAACTATTATTCCTCTCTGGTCCGCTTTTGGTTCAAATTTTGCAATGCAGCTTCCGTGTGCCTTCAGAAGAATTAATTAAATTTAATTGGTAATATAATGAATGATGAAACTTTTAGTGATCTAATATAATTATAAAATAAAAATTAAATCATACAGTAGAGTAACTGAACTCACAATATATTAGAACTGAGTCTAATTCCCTAAAGAGGTCATTGAAAGTGAACACTGAACAACTTGTTCATCAGTGGCCGAGACCCTTTTCTTGGAGGAATTAAGAATCAGGTGCTATTTAGGATTTTTTTCTGGATTTAGGAATGTACATCTTCAGTTCGTTTCAAAATTTATTGCTCGTTGCAGAGTTGTACAGATAAGACCATGAAGACGTACCAATACTAAAATATAAATAGTTAGAGGATCGATAATTACATCCGCTTCATGCACCCCAAAACACTTGAGGCTGAGTGAATATTCACACACATTTTTCCTCGCTAAAATGAGCCAGCTTGATGAATAAATGGATTCTAAAATCGATGTTATTATTGAGTGAATTAATCAAGTTCTTATTTTTTTGTGTTTAATCTCATATCTTTTTATCTATTCAAACATTGTGCGTCACTGAAGCGAGCAGGACTAGCAGTCCAGGATTTATTCACGTACTTGTAATCGAAAATCATCGTTTTTCCATTCCATGCAGACAAGTTTATTCAGTTTTTCTTTTCGAAGCAGAAGTTTGCTGCGCACCGTATTCTGCACGACCAATCCATCACCACTGCATCTACGCTTCTTGCGTTCCTTGCCTCGTACACCTGAGGTTGAAGTCAGCGACCTGCATCAGTTTACCTGGACATACCGTTACGAGAGGGTGTATGCATTCACTCTGGTGAAGTTCCAGTAACTGGGAGTGCGGATCGGAGACAGTGTTCAGGATTGCAACACCAATTAGAACGTGTACGTTCAGTTTACTTCTTTGAGATGTAATGCATAATTTGCGCGAAAGAAGGTTGTAAATTGGTTTTTTATTGCATGGTTAGGAAAGAATGAATGTGAATTCTATATGAAAGAGTTCCTGGAAATTCAGAATATGTGTATACTTCAAAATAAATCCAAAAAATATATAAATGTATACTTCAGTGAGCTGAACTAATGTTTGGTCTAACAGATTAATGAAGTTCACGAGAAAGGTGAATGATATTTTAATCACCCACGCACTATGTAGTTGTGCGTCTTCGAGATAAGAAGAATACAAGCTTCTTGGTTGCGATTGTGCACCTTCCGAGTTTTTTTTCTGACGAAGACAAAGTTTCCTTGCTGCAATTTGAATTCCAGGTAAGCATGTACAATTAACTAGCTACGTTCTGAGATTTCTCTCTACGAGAGCAATAATACAGTCGGTCCGCAAGACATGCATTAATTTCGTGGAGCGTAAAATATAAGAACGAATTAAAAATTTCTGTTATACGTTATTCTTCTTCATACCCTGAATTGAGCATCGCACCAGTTGAATAGGTCGATATTGAGTTTAATGCGCTCACGGGATTTGGATTTAAAAATTTGATTTTCAAGAATCGGTAGAAGAATACATTTAAAGACGTTGGTAATTGTTAACGAGAACTGACTAATCGATTTTCGACATTTACATTAACCAAGACGTTTCATAAGAAAGACATTTTGCTCGCTAGTGCGTAATTTTCAAAAAACAGCATCAGTTTGGGTAAGTTAAGGCAAGCTATTTTAGGTTTATATAGGTTAGTTTATTTAACTAACCTAACGTTACCTAACCTCACCCATCCTTACGTCAAAACCGTATTACAGCATGTTTACTGGTCTGTTCCTTCATTTTTATTTACGACGTTCCTATAACTTCTATGTTGAACATCAACTCGAAAATTGCGCATCAGCGAGCAAAATGTCATTCGTGCAAAATACTTTTAAATGTGCTTCATTAGTGATTCGTGGGAACAAAATTTTTAATTTCCGTGAGCATAATTGAAATCAATATCGACCAAAGTAAACTGTGCATCGATAATCAAAAATGCGAAAGCTATTTGTAGGTGCTGAGTTCGTTTCATATGTTGAGAGCAGCAATGAACTCAGGGAATTCTAATTTCAGCTTGCCTTTTTTTTGCGGAGGATGTTGAGGGAATAATAAGTTTTAATGAAGAGAATGATTGATGGTGAGAGTTTTAATGAAGTGAATTAGTTGAGATTCTAAGGATTCGCATCTGTTCTTCTGAAAACTAATTTAGACATGTGACCTGCTTGTGTTGGTTACGTGACTTACGCTTTAGCTTTCGGGTCATAACTAAGAATGTTATATTTAAGGTGGTATTGCCATGTCGGTGATAACGGAGCGTCATTCAGCGTGCGGGAAAAAGACTGTCGCAATCACAGGGGAAAAGATATGGAAAGAACAAACATTCAGTAGAAGTTTGGTTTTAGTTAGAATGAGTGTGAATAGTTTCAGTTAATCTCGATGGTTCTCCTTAAGATTTTGAGAATATCCTGTTGCTCTAAAGTGAATATGGGGATTTCAGGAGTTTAACTACCCCATGATTTTTTCGAAAAATATAAAGAAAACTTGGAAAATACCATGAATGAAATGTTTTAAATTTAATTTCATACAAAGTGTGCAGGTTTTATAAGAATCGGAACACATTTTATATTATTAGACGAAAAGGTAGCAGAAACAACGAAAACCTTCGTAATGAAATTAAGCCAATCAACAACTGTTTGATCATATAAATCCAATTGTTTACAGATCACAGTCATGGGAAGTTCCAAGCACAAATAAAAATACGATTTCAAAATTTGTGGGATCGAAAGATGGCTTCCCTCATAAATCCTTTTCCTCCTTGCGGAAACAAAAGTATTACACTTCCGTCTGAAAAAATATCTGGAACACCAAAATTTTAAAGCCGAAGCATTAAATTGCTCGGGGGAGCCACACTTTACACAATTCACATTAGTCAGAATCATGTTGTAAAACTGCAAATACGCTAATAGCGACACTTCACAATTCAATAAATGCTCAAGATCTTCTTATGTACTAACGAACATGATGTTCATTATATCTGAAAAATAAAGAAGATAATCGGAAAATTAAAATAAATAAAATGTGCTCCAAATTCGGTTTCACATATACTGCGCTAGTTGCATAAAAGATGCACTATAAATAAAAAATAATGCGTGGGGGTAGGTGAACTCCAAGAATGTCTGAATATGAGTCGCTTGAGAGTTCAAAGCTTTTCCTGAGAACTTAGCACGCTTTCTAACACCTGACGTTGTTTTGCGATGACTTACGTGTGTCAAAGACCTGGCTGACCCGCCAAAGAAAGACCTGGCTGACCCGCCAAAGAAAGACCTGGCTGACCCGCCAAAGAAAGA
>JACJUY010003179.1:59157-79116 GCA_014220935.1 Platorchestia sp. MABIK | reverse complement strand
GGGGGCGCTGCCCCATGTTACCCTACGGCTTGAGAGTAATGTGATTTAACTGACAAATTCGCTATTTTACGAAGGAAGTATATTTTAAAAACGAGACTTTCAAATCAAACACAATTGGCATATTTTATTCCTGAAATTCTCGTTTAACATAGTACCATGTGACATAGATCTATCGTTTTATGGGTCATGAAATCGTTTATTAAATTATGCTCATTAGAGTGTAGCTCAACTGGCAGTAGAAAATCGAACAATAGGCAAGCAAACTGTAAAGAAACAAATAGTCGAAAAATATAATGGAAAGTAAATAGAATATCCAGACAGTAACAGGAAAGTCAAATCTTAACAAATGTTTTATTAGTACTGCTATGGAAGATGAAAAAGAAAACACAATGGTCGCATTATACATTGAATTTCCGTTTGTTGACTTTACCCAAAATTAGCTTTACACCAGCAAATTTAATTGACTGGTTGTGAGGATTGTATTGTCATCGAAATTCAGATTCAACCTCAGTAACTTGATTGCATCCTACTTGACTAATTGCATCACATTGATGCATCTTGAGCTCTCTTACAGTATATTGCTATGATCATATGTGTGAAAATAAAATTAGAGATCATTACGACGACGCTTCTGATAGTTGTTATTATTAGATGTAGTCATACGCGATTTGTCAAACGACGGGACGTTGTTTCTAATTAAGTTCGGAGGTAACACGTCTCATTAAAGTTTAGCAGAAGGTGATTTTTTTCGACTACTCAGTAAGGTAAGCTTTCACAAATCGCAGCGTTCTGGCTTCGCGTAATCAATACCCCTTGATGAGAGATTGGAGGCATTGATGTAACCTCGAACTTTGAAATCGCTCATTCGATCGAAGTGAAATTGGGCCCTAAACCTTCAAGCTTTGAAATAAATGGTTCGACAAAGTTAAGTCGAGAGGTTGTTGTTCGTGGTTAATTTTTCTTAAATATGTAGGGGTATACGACGTATTTTCCATTCAGTGGTTGAAAGTTGAAAGTGTTTTCGAATGATTCCCAAAACTTTGAATGAGGTTGCCATGACGTAAAGGCACTTCGCCTACAGCTCTTTCAAAAAGACGACAAGGAAGGCATCCGTTGTATGGGGGAAACCACATGAACTTATACATTCAAGAATTGTATAGCCGACTTCAATCATGGTTAATTTAGTGAACATCAGTTTTCATCATTAAAAATTTGTCGAATTTGTGAATTCCTATCTGAACTCCGAATCAAATTTGTTTGAATCACTCCGCAAACATATTTAGAAATACATAAAAATAAATGACTGTTTAAGCTCTGTCCCGTGAAGAAATTTTGTGCACAAATTTTTCTGATTCTTTTCAAGAATCGCAAAATTTTTACTTGTGGTTTTTGTTTTAAATCATTAATAACATAAAAATAAGTAACATATAGGTATTCTTCAAATGTTTTTTCACGCTAGCCAAATTTGAAGTCAAATGCGAGAACACAGTTCAATATCAGTCGTGCTATCTTTCTCTTCACTGAACTGTGACTCGCTGAGGAAGTCATTTTCATCATCTTCATCCGCCTGTGCTCCAACCAAGTGTAAGATTTTAAAGCGACCCAAGTTATTTAAATATTTTCTGATGAATTCTGTAGTCGAAAGCAGAATTTCCATGGGATGGAATGATGTTTTTCTAAATTCTTATGTTCTCAGTGTGGTCTGGAGTGACCGTAATAGGACCGTAGAAAGCCAGAATGTCTTTCACGGAAAGCATGTCGATGAGCAGCCATAGGAGGCAGTGGAGGACTATGATGAGGCGGAGGAGGAGGACCATGAAGAGGCGGAAGACCATGAGGAGGTTTATTCGGACTGGGAGGCACAGCAGCGTACACGCTCACGTAACCGTACCCTCGCTCGTGACCAAGAGACTTAGACGAGAACAGCGCTGGAGGAGGTCCTCTGAATCCTCCGATTAGTCCCTTGGGCCTCAGTGACTTATTTCGTTTTTTTGTTCTCAAATTTTTTGATCGCTTTTTACCTTTCTTCTTAGACCGGCTCCCATGAGGAAGCCCACCGAAGCTCCCAGGAAGACCTAGAGCCAATGGGTGTATCGGCCGATGACCCTGAAACAAGAAATTCGATTTCATGTGAATTTGTTCCGCTTATTCCTAGTGAAATGCGTAAGAAATATATCCCGCAAGGAAAATTCTAACGATATTTTGCTTCTGAAGTCAGTATAGAGGCTAATCAACCTTCAACTTTCGTCACGCAATGATTCCATCGGTTCAACTTAGGTTACAATTCTTGAAACAGCTGCTGTTATTTGAAAAGCTTTTCAGCGATTGGAAACTATGTATTTCTCTCATGGTCCCACCATCACTAATGACCACGGTGGTAACCGAATGACGAGGAACTCTAGCATCAGTTTTTTTACTTATAATTACCAATATTCTTGATCTCAGTGCGACAACGTCTGAATGTATGAATTTTCAAGGTGATAGATAACTATCGCCAACAGTACTTACAAGTCCGCTCCGATATGACTTTCCGCGTTTCTTTTTGACGCTGACTGGCTTAAACCTGGGATAAGCTTCATCAAACACCTTTTTGGCTTTTTCTTTCACGCTGTCGTCGTAATAATGTTCGGGTGCGATTTTTTGCAAACTCTTTCCTCCGGAGAGTTGCTTGAGCTCGGTGTGGTGGCGGTAAAGAGGCGGAGGAGTGCGCTTCCGATGAAAACCTGGTGGTGGCGGTGGGGGTGGAGGTGGTGGTGGTGGTGGTGGCGGAGGAGGCGGCGGTGGAGGTGGTGGTGGAGAAGAAGGAGATGGTGGCAGAAATGGAAGAAATTTTGGTGCCACCTCCTGCAGTGAGCGACCGGACAACAGCAGCGAAGACGTAAGGGACTGGACAAAAACAATGGAATTATATATCTCCTCTCAAGCGTATTCTTCTGTATAGCATGCGCATGACTTTTATTAACATATTAGTGTACACGCCACGTCGAAAAGGAAGGGATTCAATAATTTCTTTGAATTAATTTTCCATGTGGGGAATATATCCATCTTAATGGTGCCCGCTATTAAATATCCTTGTACTTGTGCCCTATTGAAACTCGTGTCACAGGTTCGGTCATTAAGTATCCTTAAGAGCGCGACAGAGAGACGTTAAGAAGTGGACATCAAACAAATATATCAATAAATATAAACCCACCTAGGGCATCATTGGGTTAGATACATCAAAAATTGCTCTGCTTTCAAATCAATAAAAAAACTCATTGAAGCAACTGAAGCGTTGCGAAAAGTTCAAGACAGTCGGTGTAAAAAAGTAGAACTTATTGAAATCAATTTATCCCATATAGTTTTGAAAAAATGTTCTTAGGGCTTGTGGTCTTTATTTTTGTTACTTTTTATGGGAACAAGCATATTCGTTCAAACTTCTGAAGCGTCATACACAATTGGTGCAATGGATTGAACTCGCTCATTTCATCGGATAGAAATCTTTTATTAAAACTCGGAGTTAATTTTCAACCGGCAGAAAAAGAAATGTGATTTGGTCAACTTCTTAAAAATCGGATGATATTAGTTCTATTTTAATGACATGAAGCCTTGGAAAAGTTACAATGTAAGTTAGCCATTGCTTCATCAAAATTGACTAGGGAGGCTTAAACTAACATCTAATCTAATCTATCAAAATAGACTTCTGTCCACCCTGCAATAATGGGCCGCATTCGGCAATGACCCAACGATTAGCGCGCCTTGGAAGCGTGCAAGTTTGTGAAGGCAACGTCGATCTGCAAACTCACGAAAGGGTACAGTGCTTTCGTGAGAGCAGTTGTAAATTCCTGGTTGCTTCAGAGTCATCAATGAGTCATTCAGATGAGTCATCAATGAGTCATCAGAGTCATCAATGAGCATAACATATAGTATTTTGAAAAATGTTTCACACTAAGTCAGCTGATTTACTTCCTTGATTTCGTAGAAGAAATATGCTTTGGTAATAGCTATTAATGCTAGTTAATTAAATCTGAAATTATGATACAACTTTAATTGCACAACTTCATTTTATTGTTTTTACTTTTGCTCCATGATTGTTGTGAATGCTTCTGAAGCCACTCGAAGTTGGTCCAGGATCTGGAAGGTAGACATGCAGCGGTGCAGGATGGGAAACATGGGACAGTGTCGGATTTCTTATTTCTGAGACAGAATTTTCTACAGGGAAGAAAGCCGCATCATTGAGAGCAACAGTAGTCAGCCTAGGAGCTCTTAGCGATGCTGTGGATACTGTACTATGAGGTACAGGTCGAGTAGGTACGCTCTGCAGAGGATGAGCCGTAATTAAAGCTTGGGTTTTGGGATTTCTATGTTTCTTTATGACCTGTCTCAGAGTAGGAGAATGAGCGACCTTGTGGATTCGCTTCCTTACAAGCTTCTTCTTCCTGCGACGCTGACCTGTTCGTCTGTCTCTCAGAGGAGAGATGTTTTCATTCCTAAGGCGTGCAGATCGAAGTTTTTCTGAGCTCTGGTACGCTAATCCAGCAGGTGGTTGTTGCGTTGAGTGTGTGTGAAGTTGTTGTTTGGGTACATGGTCGCTACTAGTGGTTTCGGATTCTGCAGTAGCCTGACCCTCCAGTCCGAGAGGACGCACGATGATCGGGTTAGCCTGAACGTTTTTACTTTTTTCATCGAGTTCATGATCAAAGTTATGAGGGGGGGTTTCGCTAGAAGAGTGGCAGTTAATAACGGTTGGAATGTTCGGTTCACTTAATTTTTTTCTAAGGCGTCGCTTCTTTACTCTTCTTAGCCTGGCTGGGGAAGTCGTAGTTGCGTTGTGTGAGGCGTGGAGGGGACGAGCTACGGAAGATGATTCGCGCGCTCCTTCAGTCCGCTGCAGCAAGGACACTGCCAGTAGCAATGACAGCCATTTCTGAAACAATTTAAAACTTGTTTTCAATTTATGTTTGGGGTAATGATGCTGCAAATTCTCGTAAAAATTAATAACTGTGTCTAAAGGAACTCACGTTCATAGAACTGTGGCCAAAACTACAAGGTAAATATTTAAAACATGAAATTTTCACTTATTTATTGCACAAGCTCGTAATTCTGACACCAAATTGTTTTCATTCTTTTTAGTAAAACACTAAAATTTAAATATTTCTAAACAATGGAAGAATGTTAAGGTCACATTTCGACCGTCATTCAATTTTACAGTAAAGAGAAAACGGGTGTAGAAAATATAATGAACATGAATTAGAGCTGCACCATGTTTAGCGAGAATTCTCTTTTTTCCAATAACAGTTGCTTATCTTCGACAGCAGAATCAAAAGAACTTTTGACAGCCATCAGCTCTCATTTTACACTATTCTGCCGGAAGTTTCATCCATAAATCCTGCTAGCTAGTGGAGTTTCTTGCCATTGTGTTCACGCTTAAAGTTTGCTTTGCTGAAGCTTATAAATTGGATTTCAGAGGAAGTTCGAATAAACCAATCGAAATTTTCAAAATGCTGTTTGTGAAAACCATGCCTGCCATGGGCCTTGTGACAGGGTGCATTACTTCACGTAAAATAGCCTTACTTATGCCCGATATTTATCAGCGCCAGAGGGTTATGAATGTTTTCGTACATGGTTGCTTTCCCACAAATCTTCAAAGGAACAATTGGCCTTGTACCATGGCTTGAAAACATTTCAAGTTCCAAGTTCAAGTTTTGTTTGTCACAATGCTTACAAATTGGCTACAAAGTCATTTTCTCTGATGGAAAGTGCAGGGCTTTCGGGAGTTGAAAAACTGTTCACAGCATATTTACCACTATACTTTGATTTGTTGCCCATTGAATTTGAGTTCTGGAATTAATGAAGCCAAAAACTTTATTCTACTCATGGAACAACATTTAAAACTCATAAATAAAATTTCGAATAGCAGTGAATACAAAGTGTGGAAATTGTAAGTCTGCGCGATTGATAATTTTAAAGATACCATATTCTAAAATTTTGCCAATCAGTTCTGTTCGCATGCAACCGCACACACTTGTTTTTGGAACAAAAAATGGTGGCAAAGGCCTTCGTTGTGATGTGTTTCTCCTTGTTATCATTCAGTGTCGTTAAATAAGGCTCTGAACAAATGCCTATTTAATGATCTATTCTAGTTAAAAATATAGACCAATCACCTTAATAAAGCGCAGTGTCATTGAAGAAACAACCAGCCATTCATTTTATTGCTGACATACAGATTCTTCATGAATCATATGCGGTCATACATCGCACCCGCTGTTTAAAATTACTGATGGTCGGTGATCATTTTGAGGTGCAAGCGCAAACCACCGAGGAGCTTCTAGCACTGTCATTTGAATTCATCGCTTCATCGAACATTGACCAACAGAAGATGGCCGGATAAGAAGAACTGTGTGTGTGCAGAGAGTGTGTCAGCCTCGCATAGCTGCTCATCCGAACGCAGCGTCTCTCGGTTGCGTCAGAGCTCGATCTTGATATTGAGACCAAATGATATTCATTTGGTCTCACTTGATAGCACCGTGTAATACGAGCGTAATAATGTATAGAGGAGCATTTATGCAGTAGGTGCTCTCTTGGGTGTACTATTTATACTCGCATTCTAAAAAATGGGGAATTTATAATTGCACCCAAGAGGATGTACTGTCAGAAAAGTATTGTGGGACACATTCCAGGATTGTATACTAATCGGTTCTTAATAATGTTTTTTTAAAATTTCTAGCCAACTGAAAAATGAAAACACATGTATTTTCATTAATGATCTGCTATTTGATGATTAGAGCACAGTAGAATTAACTCTAAAAACAATTAATTACGAACACGTTAGAAAAATTTCCATGAAACAATGATACATAGAAGGATTCAATACGCTAGGATTGTCAAACTAGGGCTAAAAATGCATCACTCAATACTAAAATAAAATGAGAAATAACCTCAACCTTGGAGACTTCAACTCCGGTTAGGTACTTATCTCTTCACGTTTTGGTTGCTGTTGGGAGTAAATATCAGATACTTAGTCTAAAATTTGTTTACTAAAGTTACATCACAGGAACACAATTGAAAATTGAACAACTTGCGCATTTATGTACTCTTAATAAAAATTTGATATAAGAATACCCAAATCCTAAAACATCGCTATGATTGCATCAAAAATATCAAATGAATGTAAAAAGTATTCTTGGACAACTGACTTGGTCATTCCACCCTCGATTTTTTCTGTTGAAACCAAGCTGTACGACTCAGGAATTTTTGACGATTATTTATTATTTCTTCAAAATTAATCTTGTGGATGTGTCAGACATTTATCAACATGGCAATTCAACAATTTTCATCATTATCACATCAATGCTTTACCATGAAAATTGTAAGGAAACCGAAACACTCTTGGTAAAAGTGATAGGATAAGAGAGAATTATAGTAAAATTTAATCTGGTTCTTTGAATAAACACATATATAAACGTTTTTGCAGCACACCATTATCAGTGTTAAAATTTGGTGCAACAAAAGTGAATGCGCAAATGAAATCTGACTACTTTCTAAGAATCAAGCTATTGCTTAAAACTGACTTGCGTTATATTACGCCACAAAAACTCTAGTATGTGGGTAAAACTGGGATTTTCTTGAAGCAGAGAACCGATTGATTTTTAACTAAATTATTACAGCACATGAATCTCACAGACAGCTGAAAATGGTAGTTTTGTAAAATGAGTTTATTCTAAAACGCCTACAAGAAAGATCACACGCTCAAGAGTGGATAGTGCGAGATGTACATCCAATTTATTCTGTTGTAGAAGAGCAGAACTAAACTTATAAACATAAGCAGCTTGTACGCTGGTTGGAAGTCTATCTTTATAGTCGCAGAATGAAGCAATTTAAATATTATTCACTAGCGCAATTTAAAAGTTTACCTTAGCTTGAAGTCGTGAAAAAACAGTATCCAATACTTTCCATTACTTTTTAGACTATGCTTCAAGTGCACAAGAGGATCATGTGCTATAAGATCGAGCGGTGTCAGAGTTGCCCGTACAAGAAAGGTCCATTAAATTTCTCCAAAAATGAGCGCTTCTCGAATCAAGGTAGTTTTGTGAGAAACTCTCGTCTTTGAGATAAAATCGTAAAAAGTTAGACTCCTGAAGCACAAAAGCAAAATTAGACAAATTTTAGAACTCGTGATGTTAACGTTGTGACACTTTTGAGTTTAAAAGGCCACGGACGAAAAATGTACAAACGTTTTTCTATAAACAGAGCAATCTTAAGCTACTGAAAAAATAACATTTGTCTTTCTCGGTCTAATTTCACTAAAAATTTTATTACATTTTTTTTCATTTGAATAAGACAAAAATAAATAAGCCCGAGATGGTTTATGAGAGATTCCTAATAAAAAGTCTTTAGTGACCTTTTCAAATCCTTCTTCGAGTTCTCTTTGTTTATTTTTCATACTATATTCTAAATTTTGCAGGCAGACGGATGGCATGGCAGCGGACCACTGGGTCTAACTTTAGGAAACATATTTATGAGCATAAATAAAACAAAATGGTTATGTCCATGCCCTGAGGCGTTAAAATCGTTTTTTGTTTTGGACTTTAGATAAATAATGCCTTTATGCTTATTTGTGAAGTATTTCACGCATGAAATGCTTGAAACAGAAACAATATATAATTTCTAATAGAAATAAAACGTAGTCAACTAATTATTTCAAGAGTTACGACAAATGGGTTGAGGTCACTTCATATTATTGTTTTTATGACAACTCTGCCGCAACACTCCAAGCCTGTTAGCAGAGAAATATTCACAGAATACGTATTTTTCGACCCGCACGTGTGCAGAAAATGATTAAACAAGAGACCGAATTTTCTACACTACAATTTCGTTAGTTGTACGGGTATGTTACTCCCACTACGCCAATCAAAATAATTGTTTCTTTCATCTTATAGACTCAACGTTCTGTGTCCAGGTCTCAAAAGCTATCTTTTCTATCCGTTAGAGCTTGGGTTAGCATTATGTTACATAAGTTAGTTCGGTCAAAGGTACTAGGTTATGGGTTATGTTATGTTTTGGGCTGTTTTAGGAGTTTGTTCATTGTTAGAGTAAGCACGACGTTAAGTTCTAATGTCTGATTTGTGTTGTGTATTTGGCACCCTACCACAGTTTTAAGGGACGAATTGCAAACCCGCTTATATAGGTCTCTCGTAAACCAACTACAGCACTGAAAATGGTAAATGATGGCTCATATTTCTAATAATAATTTTTCCCTAATATTTTGGTTGCAAAATTTTACCAACATCTTTAACTTGCAAGCAAATCTCCCTTTAAGATAGAGTTGCCTCAATAAAAAAGAATACACGCAAATTGAAAGGCGCTTTAATACATCCCCAGCTTCAGGGCACCGAAAAGATAACCAAAGATATTGTTTCTGGTTTGCAATTGTGCTTAAGTGACACTTAAATTAATTGAAACTTGAAAATACAGCTCAATGTTTACAAAACAACGCACTCACAGAACAAATCTTGATTATAAGCAAAATAAGCCTTTATAGTTTTTGGCACAATGATAAAATAATTTATTCTATGAATTTGTGAAAAATTCCAACCCCGAGTGTATTTCTGATCTTCGAAAAGTTGAAGCATTTGCCTTCAGGCACTGAAGAGCTCAAATTTTAACCTTAGCGGGCAGGGGAACAGTTTGCACTCGCCTTGTTGATGACATTATTTAAAAGTTCGGCCTAATATATTCAATACCTCAAGTAGATTGTTTAGTTATCACTCAAAGAGGTTTGACTCAAGCTATGACTGTAACATATAATTTGAAAAAAAGTTCAATACCTAAATATTGAGCCTCATTATTTGACGATGCAAAATTTAAAGCTGATCTTACCAATGGTTCGGACGTCCTCATGGCAAAACCGAAGTGCCGACCTACTACAGTAGCACCGAACGCAACACTGGAGCTGCTGTACGAGTCGCTGCGTGTCCAGATGATCTCGAGCGTTGCGGCCGACCGTCCTCCGGCCTCAGCTGTGCTATCGTGAGCAGACATGAACCCCTGTCCTTCACCCGCGATTATTTGAGGTCGTTAGGAGAGCAATTGCACCTAAATTAATAGTGACTATCTGATAACACGAACGAGTCACGATAGGGTGAAGGCAAGCATGTCAACCAGCATGGATGCGTTACTATGATAGTTGAAGGTGTTGCTTCACAGACGCATGGGTGACTTGGCAGAAATCTAAGTCGCACTTTGTGGCCGTCCGTCACAAAGCAATGCATTCATGAGGGACAGCGTCAACTGATGAATGGTAAATCAAAAGAATTGTTGTGAACATGAAATTCAAGAACTTAGTTTAGTTTCCACCAGAAAACGAGTCTTCATCTGCGACTGAAACCTACAGCAAGTATTAACTTCACCCACAACCAATATGACGCTCTAAGATAGAAATATCAATGATCGAAACATTAAGTATTATTTGACAGCAAACGTTGACAAAAACTGAATGCTATTACAATTGCATTTGTTTTATTTAGTTTTAATACACATAGGTTTATTTTAATTTCTTGAATTTTGAAACTGGCCTTTATTTTAACGTACAGAAACTAAGATATTTCAAACAAATGCTCACTAAAATTAAGAATTTTTATGCCAATCAATTTTACGCAATACTAGCACAAAATTACCCCCCGCTCCATGAGTACGGATGTAACTACGGCTCGTGTAGAGTAGGGTACTCCAATCAGAGTAATTGTTTCTTATCTTATACTCGTCGCTCTGAGTCTAGGTCTCAGAAGCTATCTTTTTTCCCATTATTAAACGTTCTCCATGGGCAGTAAAGTCACTCTCAGAACTGCTTAACAGCCAGAAACTTTCATTTAATAACAGAATTAAAGTTCAAGAGCAACCCTTCTCTAGACGAAAGATCCAGACATTCGGTCCTCCTATGAGTCTAATTATTAAATCGCTGTATATATTTCATAAATTAAGCCTTTGAATCTTATTTAAAGTGTGAACTGAAAACATTTTCTTCTTTAGTTTGCAATGGAATAAAATATTCCTCTAGACATTAATTGGCTGTTGAAGCATCGGTCTTTGAACCTCAGTATTCACAAAGCGTCGAAGTCTTGCATTTTTCATAATAAGATTATGCAATCGATTTCGAATTTAAAACCTTCTCAGAGAGAGGGCATACGCTCATTTCGTATATATTCAGCAATTTTCTATTTAAATTTCGGGTCTTGGCTCACCGGCCTGGTAGATTTTGTTTAAAATCCATCTTGACGCTAGCCAGCGTTAATGTTGGTTGATGTAAGTTCATAGTTTTCTACAAGGCAAAGTAAATGGGGAGAAAGGTATTAAGCGGCATTCTGTTCAAAATCACTGAACATTCCCTGTCAAAATATTTAACATTTTGATAATCTTAGATTGGCGAGGAAAACTACCGGTACTCTGAGAGAAAATCTCATTTCCAATCAAATATAAAAATAAAATTAATAATAAATCAATGATTGTGAATCTGGTTTATGTTTAGTACAGATACATTTCGCAAAATTACTGAGAATCAACTGCTTTATCAGTAACATACTGTGGCTCATTAGTCGCTGCGCATGATATGGAAAGTTCCTGAAATTAACGTAGTTAATTTCAGTGGTTTCAACTATAGCTAATTTCAGCTGTAGTTTCTGATATGGAGAGTAATCGCCTGTGTGACCAAAATGAGCATTCATTTTGGTGACGCGATCTATAAATGAAATATCATACTTTGAATAGTGAAAATACTACCGTACCACGAAAAATGTTCTCAGAAAATGTGTATCCTTCTGGATATACAGTGCGACCCACGGTATTAGTCCAATTTGATTTTTCTTCAGAATCATTTCCTGTTAATATACCTTGATAGTTTTATAATATGTCGTACAGTCATCAAGTACAATGTTCATTATCCATTTATTTTAGAAATTGTTTGCTTGTTACCAGTAGAAACTCAATTTAATCAAATCCACGCTCTATTTTCTGAACCACGATATTAGTCCGAGGTATGAAAATTAGTTAAATATGATGAATAAAAAACAAATTAGTTGAATATTGGTATGAAAATTAGTAAATAATACTTCAAAAGGTACTTTTAACGAATTGCAACTGTGAACAACGCAAAAAAAAAAATGAGCTCAATTTTTAATGTAACGGTCATTACATTTTATTACCTCAAAAAAGCTTTCATTAACCGAATTGGTCAAATTTTCAATAGTAGTACCATCAATGGATCTTACGGCGACTTGTGTGGCCTCGCACAATTCTGCTTTGGAAGAAAACTGCTGGCCATCTGAATAAACTTTGCGCTTGATGATAGACCACAGATTCTCAATTGAGTTCAAATCAGGAGAATTGGGTGACCACATCAAATTCTGGTTTTTGAACCCAAGAGAAGCAAGATATTCTTTCGTTGATCTGGCGGAGTGCGATGGTGCATTGTCTTGCATGAAAACCAACTTTTTGCGACGATCCAACGTCTGGTCGTGAAGCCAAGGAACAAGACATTCATCGAGGAGGCCGCAATAATTCGCAGAATAATTTTAACTCCTTCACGGACCATTATTGGGCCTACAAGTTCATTATTCACGATCCCAGCCCACAACATAACACCACCACCGCCTTGATGGCGGCGAAAACGATGGTGGAGCTTACCCTCAAATCCAACCCATCCTTTGGACCATCCGTCTGGGCCATCGAGGGTCGCTCTGGTCTCATCCGTGAATAGAACACATTTCATATCCTGTTTCATATACGACTAGCCCACTCAACTCTCAGGAGCATGTGCTTTTGTGTCAATGGAGGCTTTTTCTCTGGAGATTTCAATTTTGCAATAGTCCTCAAGATTCTGTTGCGAGTAGTTTTTGGGACTTTATTCAGACCAGAGTTGTCAAAAATTGCTTTGCTGGTGCTTCCTGGCTTCTTAAAGACTTCACACTTGATTTTTCTGATATCTTGCGTGTTTAGAGCTTTAAATTCGCCTTTATCAGACCGTTCCTTTTGAGTGGAAGGATCCCTCAAGAAACGTTGAATTATTGTAACATGGCGGCCTAAAATCCAAGCTATAGCGGCACAAGAGGTCGTCTTGGCAGTTTCCTTTATGATGGTTTGCTTTTCTTCGTCTGTTAGGTCTTTAGGACGTCACATTATGAATTTTATACAAATGGACTAATAGTGTGGTTCACCGTATCTTACGAAAAGCAAGCTAAACAAAGGAAAATTGTGCAACCAGCTTCTTCAGAAGATAAACAAATAGTGCCAGATGAACTAAGCACACATCGTTGCCATATTAAAACATAATTCTCACCAGGCAGAGGATTTTAAACGAAATATCAATAAAAAATTGTTTGACTTATACCGTGGATCACACAGTACATTATACTCTCAAAGAACAAAACAAAAAGATACAAATAGGAACAGGAAAGTATTCGTTAGATTATAAAATAATTGTTTTAAGCTGATTTAGCAAGCACATACGGCATGAGAATCGTTGGTGAGCAAGTGAGTTAAAAGTTTCACTATCCGGATCTTGACTCATTTTCTTATCCATTAATAGCATAATATTTTAAACTAATATCATGAGACGTAGGCTTCATCACTTATAATACTGAAAACTTAAAACTATGAAATCAAATTAAATGATTTCTGAAATTCATGGAAAGGTTTTGATTTTAATTGGTGAAGTCAACGCTCTCAATTTAACGGTCCTACAGTTCATTTCCTTTTAGAAAAAGATGACTTGAAGGGATGTCTTAGATTTTGAGGAACAAGTTACGGAAACACTACACAAACAGAAATTTTTTATTTGTGATAAATCTTTCATTTACATAGAATTTTGTCATGAGGTTATTTCAAATCATCAGCTATATCTCTACTCAAGCATCAAGCAAGGATATTTGTTTTCTAAGGGTTTGCCGATTTTTACAACGAATGACTGTGTACAGATTAATGCACATCGGTCTCTAAGCTGGATTGTTACTGCATTGAAAAAGTTACTCATGAATGCATTAACTCTAGGCAACGAACAGTAAAGAATAAGCTCTAACCACTAATGCCAAAGTGAAGTATTTAAAGTTCTCCAAAGCGTTCCGCCAGCGTCTCCTACATTAAACGTTGCTTCCGCACACGCCTGTCCTGGAATCTCCGCTGTTTTTATATTAATGAAGGATTTCGTTATCTTTATTGTATATAAGAATTTTTATTTAGGTTTGCTAATGTTTGTGGTTTTTGCTAATGTTAGCACTTTTTGTTTAATTCTTTCTAATGAGAATTGTATTACGATGGTAAATAGCATAAATCATGACCCAAGAACGTTTCATTGTCGGCTCAAGTCACATGAAATTTGCCTCAATGTCCATGAAACATGAAACAAAGGGCATTCTATTTATTTTGACTGCAATGCACATATTTCTGACATGAAACCGGTGATCGCCTAATTAAAAAAAATCATTCAGATCCGTGCTGGCTGTTTTAATTTTAAAAATCTGACTGTCAAAGAACATACCTACGCTATCGAACTCCATTGGAATTCTCAGTTGAGCTATAAACATCTTACATGAAAAACATTTTAAATCCTTCGAAAAAAATAATCTTCCCATTTTTACAGTGCCGAATAAAAGAATTACATGGAACTTGTAGAGATAGAATACACTTAATTTGTACTTACAAGGAAGAAAGGGCGATGAAATCGGCAAAAACTTTGAATACAATGCTCATACATAAGATTAATTCGAATACCTGACATTGTTTAACAGCTGAAAAAATTTGTGCCCATTAGCAATACATGAGTGAAGCCATTACTTAAAATGATTACAATGGACTGGTTGAGGTATGAACACTTGTGGGCCCTACCAAACTGAGTGACTTCTATAGGACGTCTTATGTGGAAACATTCTATACTCACAATTTCCTTGAATCTAGAAAACTTAAATGTAAACAAACTAAACGAGCCGAACCTTAATGTGAAAAAAGGGAAGTTTACCCTTAAGCGTCTCAGAAGACTGTACTGTCCTCTTTCGAAAATAGCCTTAATATATTGTATTTATCACTAAATTTGTTCCCTAATGTGTTCTTTATAATTCTCTGCCCAATGGCAGCTCCTTCCTCACTCAAATGCCATAGACAACCTATTACCTTGGCCAGTGCCAGTCTAAGGGGAGTGGTTGTGATAACTGTAATACGAGTAAAAAATTCGGGTTTGAAAGGGCCAATTTATTATATTACGTGCATCGCAAAAATCAATACAATGAGGAAAAAATGAGCAGATGTATCACAGGAGAGCAAATGCATGTTTCAGCTATGAAAAAAATTTTCACTGCCCCCAAAGGACTTTCTTCCTATTTTGCGAAACGATTCTAATTATGCAAAAGTTAAGTTGTTGTCTTGTGTTCCAGAGAGCTTTAGATCAGATGACTTCAACAACCAAGACAGTCGTAGGGTCCTTCTGTGCTCTACAATCACCTGCCTTCTGGGCAGGTAGTGTAGTAATTCAACTCTCACCTCTGTAAAGGGTGCGACTATGTAGAATGTTGAGTTGCTTGGCGTACTCGAGATGGACCGATAAAAAAAGTGAAGTCAAAGGCACAGGTGCCGGTGATGAAAAAATGCTATTGACAAAGCCACGCAAGGTTTAACTTGTCTTAAAGAAACTGTTTTTTCTGTAATTTACAAGACCTGAGGAAAAATTTCAAACGCCACAAACAAAAATTTTGCTCATACACGATGCGAGCGAGAATGGCATATTAAAGAATTAATTTAGGATTAGTATGATTAAAAAGAAACAAGAGAAGAAAAACAGTTTATATCCAATAAATATGGTACAAAAGATGGTGCATTCTTGGTTTTTAAAATATCTTATAGTAAATACACTTATTTGATACACACACATGAGTATTGTAATACCCATATCACTAGTCGATAGCAAATGATTAAGGGCAATGTATTCCTAATGTTACTTAATCTAGATTTGATGAAATATGTAACTAAAATTATGAAAGACAACACAATTTCATTGACGATGCATCTTGTTTGTGGGGTGAAAATTTTTTTGACAGTTTACACATACATGATATAAAGCTTTAAATTTTTTGTCATCAGGAGATAATCTAAGAATTACTTGTTTCGACGGATGTTCAAAAATAACATTTCGAGCAAGCATGAAAAAAATACAAGCTTGGGAGTTACGAAAATTCTAAGTTTTGTGTTTATAATTAAAAAGTTTTAGCATAACGGTCATTAGTTGATAAACATCTTATTTCAAGATGAATGGGTGATCACACAACAAATTTTTAGTTTTTTTACTTGAATGCTTTACGATAATAAAGAGATGACGGGTTAGATAATGTTGCAAGTTGACAGAGAACAGAAAAAAGACCGGTATCTCTAGTTCAAATGCTTGTTGCTAGTTTAGTACATACATATGTGCATATATACATGTACATATATACACAAATACATGCACATACACACCCACGTACATACCTACCCACACACGTACATACACCTAACACGCACACTTACACAAATACATATCTATGCATCGAGGCAATCACAATCCATATGCGTTCTACAAAAATGCTGTGCGATGTACTGAAATATAGGATAATGAGCAAAGGATGTTCGTAACTACTTTTGTAGTATGTGTTGCTGCTTACAATTTCTAATTAAATATTGTAACGAGAAGATTATTGGTTGGTAAGCATCTTATCTATCGTGCACGGGTGATCACAGAACAAATGTATTTTCGTAATTTTTTTTATAGATGCTTTACAATCATGAAGTGAAATGATGTGTTAGGTGATGACACGTACACCCATATACGCACGCGTAGCGTGCACATGTACACATATGCATAAATAAGTATTTGTGCAAATATTAGCGTATGCTAGTCAGTTTAAACTAGTTTTCCAATCAAGGGACCTAGAGAAAATATCTGTTTTCATGCCACGTATTTATGATATTTCTATGCCAATGATAGTGGCACTAATGTACATACATAACGTACATATACATGAATGCACGCATACGTAGACACACACATGAACTCGGATACCAATATAGAAGTATGAGAATTACGAAAATTACAAGTTTTGTTTTTCGAATTAAAAGTTTTAACACAACGGCCATTAGTTGATAAGCATCTTATTTCAACATAAATGGGTGATCACACATCAAATTTTTATCTTTTTTTAAGTGAATGCTTTACGATAAAAAAGAGATGACGAGTTAGGTATTGTTGAAAGTTGAGAGTGAACAGAAAAAAGCGGTATTTCTAGTTCAAATTCTAAAAACTAGTTTAGTACACAGATGTGTGTATATGAAGGTAATAGCAAAGAAGAACTTTAAAATCAATTTAATGAAACGTTTCAAGCCTCAGCTCATCATCAGTCATACTCTGAAAAAATAAAAATACATGCAATGAATAAAAATACGAAAAATTAACAAAATTGTTCTTCAAATATTCAAAATTGGTGTCTAAATGAAACAATGACATGACGTTAAAAAACGAATGGATTTAAATATCAGAATTTCACCATCCAGTATCGTAAACGCGAGTTGAAACAGGGAAAAAGTTTATACGAGTACAACTAAAATGCGGAACGGTCATGAGGACAGTTAACTAGCTAAAATAAAATCTTATAAAAGAGGAAGAGGGGAATGAATGAGAGAGAAAGAAAGGGAGGAAAAAGTGAGGTGAGAAGAAGAGAAAAAAATAGTTTTTTCCAGAGACTAGTAAAAATGGAATCGAATGCGAACAGTGTTGCACTACGAGGTCCCTATAATTTTCAAGAGGTAAGCACTTTGCATTTCATTCAGGGCCGACCAATTTAAAATTATGGACTATGCTTCAAATTCTTGTGAGCTGCGCATGCTAGAGTCACAGTACATACACAAATTGAAACCGGCCCTGAACGAATGATATGCAAAGTGCTTAAACTTAAAAATATAGGGACCTAGTAGTGCAACAATGTTTGCATTCGATTCTATTTTTACTAGTCTCTGGAAAAAACGTTTATTTTTTCTCTTCTTCTTACCTCCTCTTCTCTGTTTCCTTGTTTTCCTTTCATTTTCCTCTTTCTTTCTCTCTCATTCATTCCCCTCTTCCTCTTTGATAAGATTTTATTTTAGCTAGTTAACTTTCCTTATAACCGTTCCGCATTTTAGTTGTACTCGTATATACTTTTTCCCCGTTTTAACTCGCGTTTACGATGCTGGATAGCGAAATTCTGATGTTTAGATCCATTCGTTTTTTCACGTCATGTCATCGTTTTATTTAGACACAAATTTTGAATACCTGAAGAACAATTTTGTTAATTTTTCTGATTTTTATTCATTACATGTATTTTTTATTATTACAGAGTATGAATGATGATGAGCTGAGGCTTGAAACGTTTCATTAAAATGGTTTTAAAGTCCTTCTTTGTTATTACCTTCATAATTAAACTGCTTAGCAGAAAAGAC
Source organism: Platorchestia sp. MABIK (assembly GCA_014220935.1). Classification (NCBI taxonomy): domain Eukaryota; kingdom Metazoa; phylum Arthropoda; class Malacostraca; order Amphipoda; family Talitridae; genus Platorchestia; species Platorchestia sp. MABIK. Next base: position 60,654 of record JACJUY010003179.1, on the reverse strand, counting down.
ATTCCTAATATTTGTAAATGTGCAGATATATACGCACATATACATGCACATACACACCTATATACGTACACACAACACGCCCACACACACACATACATACCTATGCATCTAGGCAATCATATGATTATACATATGCGTTCTGCGGAACGCTATATCATGCATTGAAAACAGGATAATGAGCAAAGAAGTTCGGAACAATTTTTCAGTATGTGCTGCAGCTGACAATTTCTAAATAAATATTGTAACGTAAAGATCATTTGTTGATAAGCATCTCATGCATAAGATGTGGGTTATCACTCAACAAAGACATATTTATTTATTTATTTTTATAAATTCTTTACAATAATGAAATGAGTGATGTATTAGGTAGTGTTAGAAGTTGAGAGTGAATAAAGGGCGATATTAATAGTTCATGTGCTAGTTGCTAGTCTAGTGCACACAGGCATATGTGCACATATGCACACCCATATGCACACATACACCCATACACGTACACACAGCGCACATACATACACACACACAAGTAAGCATGTTTCCGAATACCAGCGTATAAGCGATCAAATCATAATACTTACGCATACGTCAAAACTGTTGTGTTATGTGTGTTGAATTATAAAACAATGAGCAAGGGAGGTTATTGAGCAATGGAGATACCAGGCAAATGAGATTCGTAAAGACTTATTCAGTATGTTCTGTTACTAAGAATTATTGTGTAGACGCAAGATAACGAGCTATTTTGGTTTTATTATAAATTCTCTCGGTCTTTGAGGGATTTTGTAACTCAGGGAAAGTTTGTTCCACAGTAAGGCACCTGATATTGGCAGAGGTTTCTGCTCTCTGCGAGAAGAACGATAATCGACTGTGACATTATTGTTCGTTTGGTCTTAGGTTGGCTACAATGGGTGGATGGAAACTCATTATTTCAGCATTGCTCCGAAAGAGATGTAACGAGGAGAATACGTATTGAGCCCTTTGCATGAGGAGCCTTTCTTGAATAGGAGCCCAGCAGAGTTTATTTAGGAGAGGGGTTACGTAATCAGTTCTTTTCAAATTACCGTTGCATATTACAGAACAAAAGGTCCATCATTTCGAACCCTCGAATGGAGAGGAGGCACCAGCTTCTAAGCAGCCAGATTCATCAATAAATAGAAACAAAATACATCCAGGATTTTTTTTGAACGACCTGTTATAGTTTCCTGACGGATGTTGAAGGCATCTTATTCGCAGCCTCAATGTCAATTTTTGACTCTAAACCAAAAAATGAATAGCGAAGATGTTGCCAACCTGTTTTTTTGGTAAGTTGCTTTCGCGAAGCGAACGTTGAACTTTTATTAAGTTATAAGTTCACTTCTGCGGACTGCCCTCACACGGAATTGCCATCAGTGGTTATCAAAATTACCCAGTCTAAGATGATATTCAATATTAGGTACCGTGAAAAAAATGGGGAGTTGAGCAGAGATTTCTCGGACAATCAGAATATTTATTCAAGTCACTGTT